>CM076722.1:21542340-21648327 GCA_038501795.1 Pseudopleuronectes americanus
TTCCAGAGTACTGCTACTCCTGATTGTGGATGCAGGAGAGCTGCGGAGGGGTTTGTCTGAAATGGGAGTACGAGTCCCCTCCTCTCTCACATAATCAATTTCCTGTATCTCTTTGTCTTTCTCCAATTCTCTGTCCTTGTCCGCATCCTCTTTGGATGTGTCTTCGACAGCTTCTTCTTGTTTTGTCTCCCCATTTTGCTCTGGGGACTGCCACTCTCTTCGTCGCTGGTAGCACTCTTTCAAGAAGGCCTCATCTGTCCTCACATGCTTGGACTTCTGGCCCAAGCAGCTGGGCCGGCTGATGAGGTTACCCATTATCCTACAGCCAAGAGGCTAGTGAGGTAATAGGTGAGGTAAGGCCCCTCGGCCATGCATGCAAGGGCTTCTCCAGCTACCTAGAACAAGACAAGGGGTCTCTGAGTCATTTGAAAAAATGCAAATCAGGCAAACACATACATCTGCCCCTTTGTCTTTATAACTTCCCTGCTTCAGAAAAACTAAATGCTGGTCTGCACAGCTTACATCTACAAAAAACAAATGAGACCAAATGAAACGTGTCTCTCAGATCCTTTATTTACTGATTTCCTGTGCCAACATTGCCCTTTTCTTGACACCGAAAGACAAGAGGGAACTACAGCAGAGATACTTGGCCAGGATGTACCCTCTTCCTTTGTCTTCCGTTCGACCACATACATACATGCTTCCCTCTGTCTCACATCACCAACTAAAATATTCTGTGCTTAGAAATCAGTGTGACAGGCTTGTCGAGGATCCCACTGTTTAGCCTGGCACGGAGAAACGATGGCAGACAGCCAGCTCTTTCTCTAACTCAGCCTCAACCAGTCCTGGGAATCCTGCTGAGGATCTGATTGAATATGACAGCCATAAAAACGCCGACATCCCCTCATTTCTCTGGGGTGACAATTAAAGGGGGGTGAACACAGAGTGGCATACAACAATCAACTGTGTACCTTAATGCATTGGAATATGATCATTGCTATTATAGAAAAAGGTCAACATAAATCATCTGGAGGTTCTGAGATACTGGGCTTTCCTCTTTGTATTACTGCCTCACTGAATGACAATTCAAAAATGAGCCTCTCTACATTGTATGTGATTAAAATCAGTCAAACCAAAAGGACCTCCCCTTAAGCTCAGTGCCTGCATTGTTTTGACAAAAAGGTTAAAGGTGAATGTAATTATCTTGGTCTGGAGGAGCTGAGGTGAAACCCACCAGGAAATCACAGGCTGGTTTCCTGTTGAGGTCGGGCCCTCCCCCTGAGGCGGGGTTGGACTGGTCCATTCAGAATTAAGCAGGTTACTCCAGGACAAGCTTGGTGTCTAATCTCCAATATGGGGGCAATATGGTTCAACATATGAAAATTATTTTGGCTCCTTTTGATTTGGCTACAATGCAGGAGAGGTGGATTCGTACTGGTGTATATGTAAAGTTGCATATTAAAGCCAAGCTGTCAGCAAATAAATATACTGAATATGCAGCTTCTGTCAATATCTACCACATATTTTAATCAAATTGAATCTTAGTGACTCTCATATATTGAACTAATCATAGTTAAAAATCCAAATCAAAAGACGACCCACTTGTGATGCTTTCAGGTGCATTAGGATAGTAATTGCCTACATCTTGCTCGTCTCTACAGAGCAGATGATGCAGTCTGGGGATCGGCAGGGGAGTACACATTCAGATCAGAGAGTAGAGCCCAGACAAAGCCTCAGTCTCAAGATCAATGATTACTCAGTTAGCTCAGATCACTGCCCAGTGGTCTCCTGAGGAGGGCAGAGAGAGTGTCTGTAGCCATGTCCACATGGGTTAACAATTCAAGAGAGAGGGTGTGTCGCGTCTGGTTACTGCAACGCATGTGTGGTAATCTGCACACAATCCCAAATTGCACGTGCTGCACACAAATATTCCAACATATTCATCTCTCATTAAGACCACTGACCCACCTATGTGAGAAAAACAATATTGAATAAAATATGAGTCATTTTATTGGTATTTTTTGGCCCAAGCTCAATAGAAAATAACAATACCATGACCTACATTATTTTGCAGTCGCAGCAAACCAGAGAAAACCCTCCCAACATGCCTCAAGCCTGTATCTGATATGCACCTCTCACTTTCTAGGATAATGATAATAGAGAGAGACCCACGCAGGGAACCACAAACCACTCCACCATTTAACTCACACTGCAGATGACCTAACCATCCCATCACTTAACCTATTTTGAAATGGCCCTTAATTCAGCCCAGCCCCTTTCTCTGCTCTCACCAGTGATTTATGATTCATGACCGCAGTCCATTTCCTGATGAATTTCATTATTACATTAACATAGGGGCTTCTCTGGTGTATGGCAAAACCCCTAACATTATTATTGGGAAGAAAATAAATATGTATTTTTCACAATTAATGTGTAATTATTATCGAAATCTCAGACACGACCTGTGTATACATGTTTAGAGTATATATCAAATTAAGATTTAAAAGAGATCTAATGTGAATCTTGTGTATTACATCGATTGACCCGTTTGTATGGTTTAAGTAGCTCTATATGGTAGATGTGTTATCAGTAGCAGAACAATGATCATCAGTCATAACATTAGATCCCTGTAATGTGATGTCACTGCTGTGTGTCTGTCTCTGTTAACGACGGACCTTTAGTAGTAATCATGGTAGTGCTTCCTAATCAAGAATGGCAGATGTGCATTTGCCCATGAGACTCACAACATGTTAGAGTGGAAAAGTAAAGGACACATGTTCTTCTCAAAGACAGTACCCTAACAAAAAGCTATTATATATATATATATACAAAGGACATATAAGATATACAATTTGAGGCGAATATAATATAAATGTAAGGGCCTGCCCACTTAATGTAAAAACAATAACCTAAACTGTGAATCTTTTCCTGAAAACCCATCAACTAAGAGACTATTTACAAATTGAACACAATAAAAACTACTTACATCAGATTCATCCATTCACACCAAAGTTCTTTATGCTGACATATTTCATTTCCCCTTCACGTGGCTGCCTAGTTCAGTCAGAGACTCGTAGAGGTCCAAGCCCAAACTCCTTGTGTCCTGGGTCACTGGCAGTTTTGGCGGTTTGAAGGTGATGTGAAGCTCACTTACCCTGAAGCAGAGCTGAGCGCAACAGCATGAGTAAAGGAATCCAGCCGGTCCTCAATCACCATTCAAAAAGGAGAGAAAGAGAAAAAAAAAGTCCAGCTTTGTTTGAGCATCCTTTGAACAGCCTCCCAGCTCCCGACATCCCAAACTGAAGGCTCCTCACACACACACACACACATACACTTGCATACTCCCTTCAACACACACTCAATCCAAATGCATACAAACACACTTCTAAACACACTCACACATGCCCTGATAACTCATGCTTTTCCGTTGCCCACAGTCACAGGAAAACAATGTCCTCCTCTCCCCTCACAGTGCACCCCTCCCCTCCCCTCACTTCACTTCTCCTCCCACCAGCCCGGCTCCTCTCCCTTTCTTCTTTGTTGTGGGAGCTGTGATAGAGGAATTCCTTCCTTGTTAACGCCGCTGATGGGATAGTGCGCCCAGATGGAGACAATGTATTCCAACGGCTCAGCTGAACTCCCACAGTTCCCAGCCAAGAGCGGTTTTCACATGCAGGTCAGTTGGTGCCAGTTCCATATAATGATGAAGCGGTGGCATTCCCTACACCACTGCTGCTGCTCAGGTTGCTCCTGTACCGGGCAGCAAGGCGGCAAAGTGCCCCCTTTTACCTTCCAGAGGCTTTTTCTCTCCCTCTCTCCCCCCTTCTCATCCAACAAAGCCCCTCCTCTGGGTCTGACTGTGGCTCAGAAACTCCATGCTGCTTCGGCTTGAAAAATGGGATGGCTAGGGGGGCAAAAAAAAGGAGAGGTTTCTAAAGACCCCCGGGCCGCCCCTCAGAACATTCACATGTTAAGTGACAGCTGCCTCGGCTCATTCCCTCTCTCGATGGCGAGGGAGAGAAGTGCAGGCTACAAAAGAAGGGACCCACACCCACCCTGCTACCCACCCTCCCGCACTCCCACCACCCTCCTGCACTCCCACCACCATCCCCCTTGCAGTCCCTTCTTTCCCCCATTCAGAGTCAGTGCAGCAGTCTCCACAACAGCAACAAAGACGACTAATTACTGTAAAACATCTCAGATTACTTTTCAACTCCCTTACAGCCATTTCAACCCCAGTCCGCAAACAAAGAGGCTGCAAACAAACACAAAGTAAAGAGAAATGGGAAAATAATACGGATTCGGCTTCTTGCATGAGGGAGCCAGGGAAGGCCCCCTCTGGTGAGATTCTATCATGCCCTATTTCAAGAGGTCACAATATTTGCTGTATACAGCAGGCGTACTGCATGCAAACATCATTACAGCAACACTGCCTTTCATTTTCTCGTGAACTAAACCACATGAATGATTTCTGTTACATCAACACGGGCGCACAGGTGACTCACAATCAGTGTTTGTGTTTCAAACCCTGCCTTCCTTTATCCCTCTCTTACTGTCTTTGTCCAGCCAACCAAAAAATCAACCAATGCACCAACTGCATGCATGAATGTACAGTACACACCCACGCATTCTTTCTCATTGTGTCACGCAAAACACAAACAACCACACACCTGCATTCACCCACCAGTCAGCTTCCTCTCTGATCTGCAAGGGCGTTCATATGATTGCCTGAGTGCTTCAGGACTGGTTAATGAAGAAGGACTCCAACGAATGCCGACTACTTCCTAATTAATCGCAGGTTCACCCATTCATGCTAGATTTTTTTACACAGCCTATTTTATTTGTCTGTAATCAATCTTTCAGCTGGTGCAGCCGTAAATGACCATATCTTCAGGAGTTGGAGGAATGTTCATGTGCGAGTACCTTCGGTTCATCTCGCCATGACATATCATAAAATCAATACCACTCTGTTGAGTGTAGATGGTTCAGTGTGTTACATGTGGGAGGATTTATCTTTGAACCTGTCACTGCTAACCTAGTTACTTCAGCATGAGATGTGTGTAGAGGACCAGATTTATTTAGTTTAGGCCACAGGTTCATAGTATAACTCATTCAACACATAATATATTACACTATATTCTGAGGGAAAGTCAAGCAGGTTATGAAACTTTGTGAATTAAACAGAGTTATATAAAGACTTCAGTTTTATGCTTTAGTTGAAAATGTTGTGTATTTTCCATTGCACACGAGAGTGAACTGAATTTGAAGGCTGCTTCACCAAATAAGATGAAGAGTCTACCAGGTTGACCACTTACAGTAAAGCTACTTTCAGATGTGCACTGAACTGGACATTTTCCTTAAATCATCTGGAGGGATCGTATGCGAGAACACAAAAGACAGTCAGTTGCTGCAGACATTCTCTAGTAAAACTCAAGATAATGTGTGAAGTGAGCTCATCTGACAATACAGCAGGATATTTATCGGAGAGTTCACCACGAGCCAGCAGGGCGCCTTGACGACATTGGTAACAGATGCAAAAAACTAAATGAAAAGAAATATCTTGAAATGAAAAAGAGGAGCCATGAAAAAAAAGGCAATGAGATTTAAGAGCTTTTGGTGATGAGGACCCATGACAGTGTTAATTTTCAGTAAATAAAAACATCTGAACTCCACAGCAGGCCTGATACATCACATCCTGCCTTCTGCATTCTCCACCCAGATACAGACCTTCACCTGAACACAGCGAAGCATGTCCTTTTGTTGTTGACATGTCTGACCAGGTGAATGTCCTGCTGTGTTGCTCATATGTGCAAAGCAAAGTCCAGATAATGTTTTTCAAACCAAAATGTCCAGACAGAATCTGGAGTTAATGTCTGACTTAGGTTTTGCCTGTTGGCAGAAGTTATTAGATGGGTGTTTAGAGCATTTCCTGGTTGTAATTACACAGCAACCAAATAACAATTTGAGAAATCTAGAAAAGACAGAACATATTCTGAAAAAAAGTCTCTTGGACACAAGTTAATTGGAGATTGCAACAAAAATATAAACATTAATACCAATATTTTCAGTATCAAAACTCTTCCTGTAAGAGTGTCTCCTGTTACTGTCTTGTACGCAACAGCACCACAAACCTCAAATGAACTGTACAGTCTCTTTAGGGATTCGGATTAATTCTGCTTTCAAATCTGCTCTCAGGCTTCTTCTTCTTCACTCCTTTTACATTACTGCCCCATTTCTGACCCCCCACCCTCCTCCAGCTTTAATTTATGCAAAAAGGGGAAAAAAGACAAAGTTAGGGGGGAAAAAAGAAAACTGCTGTGGCCAATCACAGTGTGGGTGAATTGAATAGCATGACCCCTGCAGGGTCAAGTTATTTAACCCCTGAATTCTCCAGTGCTGATGCAAGAATACCTCCATCTTTAATTGTACCACAAACAATATCCTGTAGTTGTCTCACCAGCCAGGAGCATTATTAGCACCTTCAGTCTCTTCTACTTCAGTCCTTCTACTATTTGGCTGGAAAAGATTCACAAACTCACAGATAGCTGTTTCTTAGGGTCACTCACGGAGCTAATGTCTTTAGCTGTTTAATGAGCAAGTAAGGCCCACCTTCCCCATCCCTGCTGAAAGGAGCTGGCAGTGATGAGGCACCAATTTGCCAGGAAGACATTGTTTCAGAACCATGCCACCTGATCCCAGCTTTCAGCATCCTCCAGTCCCTTCTGTACTAATTAAGTGATTTAGCCAAAACTCTCTCCTCTCCATTTCACAGTGGGTGCACATAAAGACGACTCTCTGCTCTTAAGAAGAACACAGCTGATGTAGTTGAAGAGCAAATGGCACAATGCTCTATGCAGTGATGCAATAAGCTGCTGCTGGGAGGAGAATCTGTAGCTGGGGAAGTCAGTTTGTCTTTCCTGCTGCAGCCGTCGTTATCCCCCCCAAATCACACACAAGAATGGAGTGGACACAGGCAGGGAGATGACACAAAGTTAGTTTCCAAATTAATGTGTGTGTTTAATCACAGATCCTGTGTGCCAAAGGACCAGAGTAAAAAATGGGAATTACTTTATGCGCTTGTTTTCCCCCTCCTCCGCTATCTCAACCTCTCTGCAGCCTTCAAATTAAATAAGACCTCAATGGCTGCTCTACAGAAGATGGTAATTAGCCCTCTTCACGAGAAATGAAAAAGAGAGGGGGGGGCCTTTTAGGGGTCAGACCAGAAGCACCATTCAGTGTGCACACTGTCATTTATCACCAAAAGACGTTGCTTCCAAGAAAAGTGGATGAAAGGCTGATGGGCTTCCCTGTTGGGTTGCCCAGGCCCTGCTGTGCTGCCTTGAAACAGAAAATTACAGTCATGGCTAAGAGGAGGATTTAGCCACTTGGGGATAGAACAGTCAACTGCTCCCGTGCAGGAAGAGAGGATTTACAGCCGCAAGTCCACATTTTCCATTGAGTACAGGAAGGCATGACCAATAAAGGAAGAGGCCCATCATCACCATTAGCACTGATAAATTGTGTGAATTAAAACAATCCTCTGATGAGGGAGATCACCTAAAGTGCTGTAAGATGAAAATCAATTTGCTCCTCCAAGCAAGCAAGAGATCAACAATCAAGTTTTTATTCTTCAGCCAGAATAAACTAATTTGTTTAAGATACCTCTGTATTAATTGGTCTTGTAGGTCAGTGGTCCCCAACCCCCGGGCCGTGGCCCGGTACCGGGCCGTGGGTCATTTGGTACCGGGCCG
Organism: Pseudopleuronectes americanus; assembly: GCA_038501795.1. Classification (NCBI taxonomy): domain Eukaryota; kingdom Metazoa; phylum Chordata; class Actinopteri; order Pleuronectiformes; family Pleuronectidae; genus Pseudopleuronectes; species Pseudopleuronectes americanus. The sequence continues at coordinate 21,550,092 of CM076722.1, forward strand.
CACAGAAGAATAAATAAATTACATTTTTTCTGTTTTATCTATTATCCGGTCATTTTTCAAAATAAAACGGTGTTTTATTTTGAAAAACTACCGGATCCTCTCGTTTATGACTCATGCTTTACGCATTTCAAGACGCTTGTCTCGGTCACGTCACTTTTTCGCTGAACACAAACCCACACGGTATTTGTCGGACCCATTTATCAACAAACCAGGTGAATCCAGCATGTCTGTTTAAGAAGAAGAACAGCTGCTGGAGATCGCAAATGACGGCGGCCTTAAAAGTATGTTTGAGAAAACAACTCTGCCGGTGTCCTGTAATAAAGTCACGGCAGAATACCCTGAGATCGCCACAACAGCACTAAAAACTCTGATGCCATTTCCGACATCATATCTGTGGTGACATCGGTGGATTTTTGTTTTAATTAACGAATTAATTTTTTATTTTAAATAACCAAAAAAAACCTCTCCAAATTCCATTAAATTAAAAAAAAATCTACCGCTGTCACCAGAGGTACCAGAGGGACTCCGTAACGAGGTTCCGTAGACACACCTTAACGGCCGGTCCGTGAAAATATTGTCTGACATCCAACCGGTCCGTAGCGCAAAAAAGGTTGGGGACCACTGTTGTAGGTGATTCACAGCAAAGAAAACAACCCCCAAAATTTCCCCCATAGGATAGGACAGCATCACAGAGCAGAGGTGCTGTTTGCTGTCTGTCACAAATGGAGAGGCGAGGAGAAAGGATCTCTCACCCTCTTCCTCGGCTCGCTCAGGCCTGTTGGTACGTTGTGTGTACAGGGCTCATTTGGGATGTAGCATCTGCCCCAGGCCCAGGGAAACCAGAGACATTTAAAACACACAGAGAGCCTTTATTTAGAAGAATGTCATCAGCAACTGAGTGTGTGTGTGTGTTTGGGGTGCAGTGTCAAAAGAAGAACTTATGACCTTAGTTCCACTGTCATGAAGAGATGCTGTCTTTGACCTGTCACCAACATGTCCTGAGACAGAGACTGTTACCAAAACACATCACAAGTCACCATTACTCATGAGGAAGAAGTTCATGTTCAGAGAACTGTCTCCCAGACGGAACATTATCATCACCGATCTGTTTGGTCTGATGCTCCCCAAAGTCGTATCAGATGAGCTGAAGTACCCCATCATCAATATACGTCCCAGATGGCTGACATTTATATTGATTATATATAAATATTTTTCAAAATCACTGAAATTATTTGCTCCTTAATTTCTTTCTTAATGACGATCCGGGGGCTCTCAAAGTGGGGTTTCGTTGACTTTCTAAATTACATGTTATTTCTATTTTCCATTTCCTTACCATATTCATGCCGGACACCAATTTGAAGCTCACATGGGTCCCAGTGTTCATGGGAAAACTGTGTTGAAAGGTGACACTGGTTTGTGTTAAGGAGCAGGTGTGTTTCTCTCCTGTGCATTGTATAAGGGTCTGTATATATATGGGGGGGCGGGGCTTCTCAGGGATGTCCTCATTCACAGTGCTAACTGACGAGTCCCTCAGGCCCAGACTGGAACCAGCAGTGCAGCAGACTAACAGCATTACCATGACAAAGGTCTGTGGTAGGATGCAGTATGATAAAGGCATGCTATAGATGAAAAGACACCCCCTTATTTCACACAGTCTTGTTGGGGCTCAGACTAAAGCTCTCCAAAGCGTTCACGCTTTCATGATGCGGTAAGACATGCCTGTGCATTGTACACATCAGTCCCCAGGGAAACAAAAATGTATTTCCAACACAGACGAAACAGGTAAAGCGAATTTTAAACCAAGACCATCTCCTGTTGGAAAAATGTCTATTCTTCAAATGATAATGCTCAGTTTCTTCAGAGTTCACATGAGTTCACACACAGATAGTATTTAGTCTCTTGGCCCCTTCAATCAATTAATGGCCCAAACAATGGAACCAGGTTCATTTAATGGACCATATAGGCTTCAACTGGTTTTTATTATAACAGTAAAAACTTCACACTCTAGATCCTTTTGTGTAACTGATTTACAGCTCATGGTAGAAGGTGAGGTCACCCCTTGCTTAGTACATTGAAATAAATGATTACCTCATCACATTGCTTCGTCACAGAGCTGTATCATGTTAACGATTTTTGTAAAACTGGCTTTCAGTTTGTGCCCCAATGAGAATGATCCACATTAAAAAGGCTCCATTTACTTTGGCCAAGTGGTTAAGTTTCTGTCTGTGTTTTGTTTGTTTATTAGTGCGATTGATTACCACGAAACCTAGTGGAAGGATGTGGAACGGATTGGGAAAGAACCAATTACATTTTGGTGAGGATCTGGATCAGGGCGCGAATCCAGGAACATATAAATATAACGATAAAAAAATACAGAATGTTAAGGGGACTGATATTATATGTGTGTTATATGGGGCCAATCCAAATTAAAAACTTGATCTAGTGATTTTAAACGTGTTAAGGGCCAATGGTTTTTTTTTATAAAGGAACACAAATAAGCTGTTATTAATTGTTATATAAATGCTGGTATAAATGTTTGTGTGATAAACCCTACAATTGTGTTCGGTAAATACTTCCACAGTCAGATCGGAGTGGTCTTACCGTAAAGATCCTGCTATTCTTTTTTCCCCTGTCCCCTTTGCCTCTTCCTACCATCTGAGTCTAATGTCTTTTCAGTGTGCTCGCTCATGTGGACAGAGAGCCTTCGCTGCCAAGCACTTCTCTAGTCAGGCTGTCCACGCCACGCACAATAGAGCCTGATTCCCTCAGCCCCTCTGTCCCCCTGTGGCCCAAAGAGGTCTCCCTGCCCGAGCAGAGCAGGACCACCTTGGTATCCGTCTGAGTATGCCGGACTTTGAAAAGCCTCCACAATCCCTTTCCTCTTTTTTGTAATGCTCAATTAAATTCAGTGTTAAAAGATAAATAAAAGAAGATAGGAGAAGAGTGTTGTACTCTGTCGACATGGACGCTGAAGCATGTGTTTAAGCCATGTTTGTCCTTCAAACGAGGGACCATGGGTTATTTGAATGAGGTTAAACATAAATCACTGTTTAAACTACTATTTGGAGTGTTCATTCTTCTACCCCACAACGACAGTTGAGCCAACATGGGGCAAGATTTCAAATACTTCAGTGCATTCACATGCTCCTCTGAACCTCTATGCTCTGAACGTGCCTTTCCCTGAGTGTTGACGTAGTTGATATGTTCATACCCTTTGAAGTTGGAATGTGTTAAAAACATTGACACTGTAAAAAAAAAGTGTTGTATTTATGTGTTTAAAGCATTTAAACAACACCGTGAAAACTCTTTCCAATATTTACTTAATAACGAAGAAAAGAAAAAAAGATCAGGTGTGAGAGTAATATTGATGAATTAAAACTTATGGACGCTAATAAGCTAATCATTTTTTGTTTAGGTGCTTGTGGGAGATGAACAAAGAGATTCCAGGTGACAAAAGTTTCACATTTTACAAATTGACAATTAGAAACTAATAGTTAGAGACGATTGTAAAAATATATTAATTGGTTCATGAGTTATGACGTCAACAACTCAGTACCAACATTTTGCCGACTTTTCAAGCTGTTGTTCTGACTTCAGATGGCGTTCCCAGTTGGGCACTAATTATTCAGACACTACATGAACGCACAATTTGTCTTCGCAATTTGACACCACTGTGCACACAAGTACAGCTGCTAGCATGGCCGTCGCCTCTTTCACGTCACTTGTTCATGTAGACTAGCTCAGACACGGGATGAGCAGATTTGCATGAGAGGAGACGGGATGTGGTGAAACAGGGGATGAGACAGAGCTCGAGAGATTTAGCGACAGCAGCAGGGAGGTAGACGGCAGATTGAACTGACCCTGGGGTCCAGAGGAGGCAGCCTCATCTCCATGCTCCTCAGCCACTGGCGCAGAGCTTGGATTTGATTCCTGAACTCACTCTGCCATTGGCTCAAGTCGTCCACATCCATCCTAGAATGAATACAACACATAACTAATCTTGCCAAACACGTTGCCAGTCAACAATCAAATAGCTGAGGTTAGCATAGAGATTAATTGGTGATAAGTTTCCCTCTGGGATATAACTACATGTTTATTATCTAACTGATTAGTTTTGTTCTGCATACATGGGGGCTGCTATCAGTTTGTCTGGAGACTCTCGTGTCGTTTCAGGAGCACAACACAAGTACATGAAAGTACAAGATCCACCATCATTCATTTATTTTTATTAGATGAGTTGGGGATTACTACAAAGTTTGGATAATAATTGGACCACACTATAATACATAATTTGAATGCTCCCTTACACCAACTTTACAACCTGCACTTCATTAACGTGAGCTAAAACAAACACTATTATTTTATTCTTCTCAAAATACAGTATAACTATAGCTCTCAAATTGAAAACATTGGCCAAATATCTCAGGAGAGGCATCTGCTGCTCTGCTGGACTGGAACATCAGTTTTCTTTTATTAGTATCTTTCAATTAGATGTTTTACAATGTGTGCCTCGCTTCACAATTCTGTCTTTGTGTTGTTGACAAATGCGGACGCACCGGTCTACAGAGCCGGTCCAGTTCACCAACTGTCGCCACAGACTGTGTGTTCTGTTAACTCTGACTGTTGGTGGCCACTTTCAATCATGCAGGATTCACTATTAGCTTTTTCTGAAAGTGCCTATTAAGTGAGTGATGAACCACACAGAGCATATGAAGTTATGTCCAGTATATAATTTATGCAAATATTCTAATAAGTCCCTTTTTTAGGACACACTTGCAGCAATGTCGAATAGTATTATACTTCGGCATACCCAAATCTCTTATCTTCTGATGTAGGTGTTGTTGATCCAAACGTGGAACTTTCTTTATCCTGAGAGAGACCATTAGAGAAAAACACAAAATTACCCTTACACCAGTTGTTTTCCTCATTTGGAGCTTGAGCTGATGCTATTTCTCCAAGAATTATTGCACAGCTCTGTGGACAACGAGGAGTGTTTTTAAGTCTGTTTCCTGTGTGCTTACCTCCTGGCCTGAGGCTTCAGGTGTGGGCAGAGCTGGGAGGTTAAGGGTCAGATCTGAGAAGTCAAGTGAGCTGAGTGATGAATTCTGGGAGGTGAATGCCATGTTTCTTCTGTTGGAAGGCTCCTCCATTAAACCTAGTGGCTAATGTTGGTACATAAAGCAAAGATATGTACAGTATGTATCGAGAATTAATGCTCTGGGAGTAAATACTAAATAAGGGAAACTAAGATTATCCCCTTTAAAAAAAAACAACCAAGTCACACCCTCATTAATATGAAACATTTAATAGAAATAATTATAATAAACAAAGAGAGAAAGTGGTTCATTACATGTTAAAATGTAGAGCGGGTTTTTTCACTTGATGCATTTCCTTTCAGGAGGAGTGAGTGCAGGTTAGCCTAATGCTGCCCCCATGTGGCTAACTACTGTTTCTTCCAGAGAGAATTCTAATATTGGCAAGCTCATTATTCAGAATAAGTGACCGATTTCCCAATTACAACCACTTAATAAAATATAATCTGCTGCCAATCAGCAGTGAAGAATGAGTTCATTGGAAGTCCAACTATTAGGGGTTCACACTAACCTGTTTACAATATTCACATGAAGCTTAATACACATAATTAACAAGTCATGAAGCTATGTTTATTTTATGTTCCTTACATATTCACCTAGAGCACTAGCATTTTTTAACATGTAGTGATGGAAGATGCATAATGTGAAGTATATTTTTTGATGATGATATGATTTGGTGATGTGTCATTGGTGATCCAATGTAACATGATTTGGAAAAAATTAAATCTACTAGAAATGTCTTCAGATTCATGGAACAACAGGGCCTCTTCAGAGCATATTTATTTACAGTGTTATGTTCAGAACAATGAATCCACTCAATATATAGTTCAAAGCTAAATCTGCTCCAAAAAAAACAACCAGTTAGTTTGATTTTATATATCACTAATATTAAAACCAGCACAGTTACTATCTGCAGTTGTCTTTATTTTACATCAACATTTTCCCAAATATCCTTGGTAAAGTTATTAAACATGCAAGACAAATTCTTAAAATATCAAAAACAAGATGAAAACATAGTAAAATGATTTACAGAGGCAAAACACTTAAGGGAAAAGAAATTCTTGCCATAGAAAAATCACTATAGGGAAAATAAAGCTTGAAGCTGTTTTTGAGTTTCTTAATTTGATATGATACATTCATGAAATGTTCTTTTGTTGTAAATGTGTGAGTTCTACAAATTTCTCAATTCATACTTTGGCTGAAATGAATTTATAGTCCCAGGTTTAAGACTAGTGAAGAGAAAGATGAGCTGTTTTATCAACATAAATATCACAATTAGCGTTCAGGTAATAAATGCATGAAAAAGGGCCATGAATGAAGTGTGTTCCTAAGAAGGCATCCCAAGATGATGTCAGGTTGACTCAGCCTCAGCTTTCTTCGAATGTGATGCGCAATGGAAATAATGGATGAACTCAATGGCAGATCTAGAAACAAAAAGGAAATAACTATGAATTAAAATCAAAATAAAGCGAACAAGCAGCAAGAACAAAAAAGGAATTAAACGAAAATTGTGAAAAAAGACATCTGAATGAAAAATGATATGTTTTTTCAAACATACATACACTGTACCTGTGTTACTGCGTGAGGATGATATGAACTCGGGAATCCATCCAAGTTGAGGGAATCGTATGCTCCGGCCAACTGAGTATCTGTGCTCAGATGTTGTCTAAGGGACTGAGGCAGCTGTCAAAGACAAGAGGATAAGCAACAGTCAATTAGCAGCAATTGGGATTTTTGAACTCAATAAGTTGCTATCATCTCGTGTGTGGGATGGCGTACAGAAATGGCTCTGATGTGAAAGAAACGTAAAGAAAAAATGATAAATAAAACAAATTTTAACTTACAAGAACCAAAATAACAGGAGGCAGGTCTGTATGGGACAGGAGGAGCAAGTCTGACACCATCTTGGGATTAATCAGGAACACTTGATTGATGATGAATATGAAGAATCCAAAAACTCAGTATGTAAAAGAAAGATGAACTCAAAAAAAAAGCAAAAGTCCACTGAATATAAATGAGTACAAAGCAATGACTGGTGTGACACTAACTTTAGGCGGTCTGCGTAACATTAATTCTGGCACTTCTTTTCAGTGTTGTATTCTTGTAGTGTCTCATTTTTTAGTATCTCACATGTGTATTTTTATTGGGTATTTTATTTCGTTACCCAGACACAATTTCACATCAAAACATTCACACAAAATCTGTCCATATTCTATACAGACATTTAGAAGGTTGAAGGCATCCAAGTATTTTTGAATCTGTTTAAAAAACTATGTCGACATACAGTATATCACACTATACTGTCGAAAAAAGATACAAAATAGACATATTTTCTTGAATGTTTAAGGTAACAAGGAATACTGGAAAAATATTTCTGTTTGACATACATACATTATATATTAGTTTCAGAAAGCAAGTACACAACTTTTTAACATGTAAAATTTAAACTGTGGTCACTTAAAAACAGCTACAATTCCATGCTTTGCTTTACAAAATATGAACTGATTTTTGGAATCAGTACTTAGGGAAATTAATATTTTATATATTGAACAATGCTTGATTATGTCTCCATATATGAGGCAGATTTTTTGACATCTGCTTTATATGAAAGAATCAAAAGCCAATAGTGACCACATGCAGGGCAGAATAAATAAATTATATTTTCTTTGTTACTGTTTCAAATTTTTTTCCTGTGAGAAATGCAAATCTAAAATGCATTAGTATTGTTGGTTCTTAGTTGTTAGAAGGAAAAGGAGCTAATCAGAATCTGCGGTTGTAGCCAGTTGAGGAGGATGAAAAGGAGGAGGAGGAGAAGTTCATGCTGAAGCCAGAGCCGGCATCGATGCTGCCTCTCCTCGAGCCTGTTCGGGAGCCGGTCCTTGAGCCAGTCCGAGACCCATAGGCAGATCCAGGATTACTGACATTGTAGGGACTGTAAAGGCCTTTGCTGGATTGTGAGGAGGCCTCCAGAAGCCTTAGGCTAGTTCCTTCCTCGATCATACTTCTGTCCATGGCATCTTTGAAAGAGATTTTCAGTTTGGTTTTTGGACATGTTAGGTATTTAGAATAAGCACTGACATCTCTTAGTTTCTGGGCAGTGCGGGCATCAATTGTTCCCTTCCTGATGGATTCATCAAGGGGCACTCTGTCCTCAACGTCAGGTTCAATAAGTCCACCAGTTAGATATTGGATCTCTAGAAAACGCTGGCCGGCCTCATAGTATAACCAGCCCTTCTTCAGAGCCTGGGAGGCAGACATCTTTACTTTAGTTCTTGGGTCTTCAAATCCATTGAATGCTTTTTGAGCCAGGTTGAGGCGATCAACAACGATTTTATCCACAAGACCCTTTTCTGCTGCATCAGTGACTGACAATCTCTCTCCACTTGTTGGATCAATTATTCCTCCCGTGCATGCCTGGGCCTCCAACAATCTTTGGCCTGTGATGTTGTCTACCAGGTTTCTGTGTATTGCCTCTGTGACAGACACTTTCTCCAGCGTGTCAATGTCTAAGATACCGGCTATGGGACAAGTCAACTCTGATGGGTCATTCCATATGACTGCAGGTGCTTTAACGGAGGGTATGGGGCTCATGGAAGAGGAGAAGGAGGAACCAGTGGTGGAACCAAAGGAGGATGATCGTGAACGGAAGCCACCCATATTTCCAGACAGCATGTCAGCAAATTCTGTGATGGACAGATTTCCAGATCGGTATGTATCAAGAGCCTTTTGGTCAATGAGACCACGTGAAAGAGCATCATCAACATCATACTGTCTCCCTGACCTCCTGTCAATGATTAGGGATTTGACATTACCATCAGAGGAAGTCGTTGTGATCTCTTCCCATTCACACTCTTGCTCAGCAAGCTCCAGGTAGGTTTGATGATCAATGAGTCCCCTCCTGTAGGCCTCATACACAGACATTTCTTTGCCTGTCTCTGGGTCTACAATGACTACTCTGCGTTTGCGAACTGAGGTTTTGGAGGAGGACTTCCTTTCCCGCTTCTTGTCTTTCAGTAGTAGGAGCACCAGGCCAGTGTCAGGATCAGTAATGCACCTCTCCATGAGCTGGAGGTAGGTTAAGTTTTCCTCAGTGTTGGGATCAAAGAAACCTTTGGTATCATCAGATGGATCGGTCAGGATCTCGTTCATTTCCTCATCAAAGAACCCACGTTTGTAGGCTACCTCAACTGGCACTCTGTGACTTTCCTCTGGGTCAATGATTCCACCTGTGGCAATCTGGGCTTCCAGGAGACGGATACCATGATCTTTCAGGATGAGCCCTTTTTTCATGGCCTGAAACAGGGAGATTGTATTGCCAGAATAAGGATCTCTATATCCAGTCACAGCTCGCTCTGCAGAGAGAAGCTTGTCTTTGAATTCTGGACCTACAATTCCCATTCTCACTGCTTCACTGACAGTCAGTTTGAGATTTTTGATTGGATCAACGACAAAGGCAGTGGCTGCCTGGGCCTCAAGTAGCTCAAACGCAGTTCCTGGCCTGATCATGTTCTTCTTCATGGCCTGGTAAATTGATAGACGTTCCTTTGTGGACTCCAAAAACACACCAGCAATACAGCTGGTGCCTTCAAGGTACCTTGATAGCCTCTCGCTTACCTCCTCCACTGAAATAAGACCTTCATTCAGTTGGGTGACAGTCTCCTGATCGATAAGTTGTGACCTGAGCAGCTCTTCCATTGTGATTTGTTTCCTGAGTCCTTTGAATGTCAGCCTCTTGTCTCCCATTGAGAGGAGTCGCAATCCACCATCTAACTTGCATCTCTTGAGCAGCTGTGAATATGGTAGTTTCTCATCTGTGACAGGGTCAACAAAACCTTTAACTTCCCTTGCCAGTTTCTCATTGGTTTCCTTGTTGATATAGCCTCTTTGTATGGCAATGTCTGCTGGCAGATGGAACTGGAATTCAGGATCAATAATACCACCGGTGGCAGTTTGTGCCTCTAACATTTTCAGAGCATAATCCTCTGGAACAAGATCCTTCTTCATGGCCTGGAAAAGAGATATGATTTTCCCACTGTATGGATCTTTGTATCCTGTGACCGCTCTTTCTGCTGAAAGAAGTTTATCATGGATCTCAGGTCCAACAACACCTTTACGAACAGCTTCATCAACAGTGAGTGTCTCATTCTTTACTGGATCAACGAGGAATCCTGTCGCAGCTTGGGCTTCTAGGAGGTTCATGGCTACTTCTTGTTTAAGAAAACCTCTCTTCATTGCTTGGTATATGCTTACCTTGGAACTTGAGTCAGTTGTGACCCCAGCAACACAGCCTGTGCCGTAGAGATACTGTTTCACACTGGTCATCTCCATTATGTCGCGGATATTCCTCTTGCCCTGTTTAAGAAGGTTATATGTCTCCAAGTCGATGATGCGGGCATTGTAGAGCTCCTCAATAGTTATTCTTCTTCTCAAAGTCTTATATGACAGTGGACTGTCATTTCGAATTATCTCCCTCTGCTCCATTATCTCAATAATAATGATGATCATCCTCTCTTTAGTGATTTTGCCAGAGCGATATTCATCCATTAGCTTCTGCCTCTCCGATTCTGGAATCATATTTGAATTCATGACATCCCAGAGGTTCAATGGTTTATCAGCAAGGCCCTCAATTGGAATATCAATCTGGGTGTCGGTCAGGTCACTTTCTGTTTGTTCCTCCGTGTAGAGATATGTCTTCTCCACAACAGTTGGAGACTGAGGTTTGGAGAGTGGGAGGATGTACAGGCCGGTCTCTGGATCTCTTTGACATTTGTTTTTAAGCTGTCTATAAGTTGCATTCTCGTCACTTTCTGGGTCTGAGTAAGCCTTATTATCATCAGTTGGTTCAGATAGGGTCTTAGCAACTTCTTTGCTGAAAATGTTCTTCTGATATGCAACATCATCTGGGACACGATGGCTATTTACAGGGTCAATAATTCCTCCGCTAACCATTTGTGCCTCCAACAGTGGCATGGCGTGCTCTTTCAGGATGAGATCTTTCTGCATTGCTTCAAACAGGGAAATTTTGCTTCCTGTGTATGGATCTTTATAGCCAGTGACAGCTTTTTCTGCAGAGAGGAGTTTTTCATGTAGCTCTGGACCAACAAGGCCTGACTTCACTGCCTCATCTACTGACAGACACTGGTTCCTCACTGGATCTACAATGAACCCAGTTGCAGCTTGGGCCTCAAGAAGTGAAAGCCCTGTGTTATGTCTGAGGAGCTTTTTCTTCATAGCCTGATAAATGCTTACTTTCTCTTTTGTTGGCTCAAGGTAGATTCCAGCAATGCTATCAGATCCCTTGAGGTATTTATTGATGTCGGGATTCTTCTCACTGACTTGTTTAGGTGTTGTTTTGCCTTGTTGAATGAGCTCAAAGGTTGGTTTGTCAATAATTTTGGAATCATACAGGGAGCCTGCTGGGACAGGGGCTCTGAGTCCCTTGAAGCTGGACTGTTCTTGTTTTTTGGCCTCTTTGTCATCCACAATTGTGATAACAATTTTGATGAGCCTTTCAATTGTAATCTTTCCAGACCTAAACTGTCTGAGGAGGTCAAGCCTCTGTTCCTCAGTGAGATATTCAGAGTTGATGATTTCCCAGATGGTCATCTTTCTGCCTTTAAATGGTCCAGAGTCAATCTCAACAGTGGCCTGAGTCATAGCCTCTTTTGTCTGGGCTTCATTGTATGATGGCTCCTCCTTTGCATTGATTGCTTCATCAGAAAGAGGAAGAAGTTGGAGACCAGTTTTCTCGTCAGTGACACATCTCTTGAAGAGCTCTGAGTAGGTGACCTTTTCCTTAGTGTTGGGGTCAAAGAAGCATTTAGTTTCATCAGTGGGACTGCTCAAAACCTGTTTCATTTCATCATCAAAATAATTTCTATTGCAGGCAATATCATGTGAAATGCGATGGCTTTTTACAGGATCAATGATGCCACCGGTGGTCATTTGGGCATCCAGCAGTCGGATTCCTTGTTCCTTAGGTATGAGATCCTTTTTCATTGCTTGATAGAGAGAGACAGTTTTTCCACTGTAAGGATCTTTGAAACCTGTGACAGCTCTCTCTGCAGACAGGAGCTTTTCATGCAGCTCAGGACCAACAACACCTGCTTTGACAGCTTCATCAACTGTGTACTTCTGATTCTGTACAGGGTCAACCACATAGCCTGTTCCTGCTTGGGCTTCCAGCATAATCAAGGCAGGACCCTGCCTCATTATATCATTTTTCATGGCTTGATAAAAGGACATTGTCTCTTTGGTTGAGTCAGTAACTACACCTGCAATGCAATTTGTACCTTTCAATGCTTTATGGACACGCTCCATTTCAGACACCTCTTTGACTGTCTTTTTGCCCTTGTTTAATTTGTTGAACAGGTCTTTGTCAATGATTTTGGATTCCAGAAGCTCAGCGGCAGGGACAGGTGCTCTCAGACCATCAAAAGTAATTTCTTTCTTCTTCTCCTTCTCCTCTGCAACTGTAATCACTATCTTAATGATCTTTTCAATTGTGATTTTGCCGGTCTTGTATTGCCGGAGGAGGTCCTTCTTCTGGTCCTCAGTGAAGTACTCAGAGTTTATTATTTCCCAAATGGTGACTGTCTTTCCCTTGAATTTTCCAAATGGCACAGACACAGTTGTTTTGCTGAACATATCCTTGGTCTCCTCCTCTGTGAATATGCTTGAGCACTGAGCAGCTTTTTCTGTGATTGGCAGGAGTAACAGACCGGTGTCGGGGTCAGTGACACATCTCGCCATTAGCTCAGAATACGTCAAAGGTTCCTGAGTGCTGGGGTCAAAGTATCCCTTTTGATCCTCTGAGGGGTTCTCCATAACCTTATTCATTTCAGCATCATATTGTCCCTGCTTGTAGGCGATTTCATTTGGTACACGGTGACTATTGATAGGGTCAACGATGCCACCAGTTGCAAGCTGGGCCTCAAGGACTCTGATGGCATGATCATGCTCTGTGAGACCCTTCTTCATAGCTTCAAAGAAAGAGATCTTCCCACCAGTATATGGGTCTTTGTAACCAACAACAGCTCTCTCAGCTGAAAGCATTTTGTTGTGCAGTTCCGGGCCAATCAAACCCTCCTTAACAGCCTCATTTACAGAAAGTTTCTGATTTTGAATAGGGTCTAACATATAACCTGTAGCCGCCTGTGCTTCAAGAAGGATCAAAGCTGTGCCCGGAGTAATCTTCTTCTCTTCTGATGCTACATAGATGGACATTTTTTGTTTAGATGGGGTCAAAACACCGGCAATGCAATTCTTTCCTTTAAGAATCACTTTAAGTTTTTCGGTTTCACCAAGCTCTTGAGCAGTGGTTTTGCCATTTTTCAGCTTGTCAAAGTCCTTTTTGGGTAGAAGGCCAATTTCATGAAGTCTGCTTGCAGGTACCTTATCTCGAATGCCATCAAAGGCTAATGGATCTGGTTTCTTTTCTACACTGTCTACCACATCATCGGCATTTCTGCCATTGTAAACTGTGCTTATTGTCTTAACTACTGTTACAGATTCTTTGGTGACTTGATCTTTTTGTGCGTCTTCAAGCTGCTGCAGCTTCTCACGCAATTTCTGGTTTTCCTCTGCGAGAATCCTTTCCTGCTCTAGTCTCTGATTTTCCAAGTCCTGCATTTCTTTCTGCTTGTTAAGCATTGAGGTCTCAGCCTCTTTCTGCCTATTTAGGGCTGCATCCATGGTGGCCTGGAGTTTCTTCTTCTCCTCCTCCATCTGTTGTCTCTGGCGCTCCTGTTCATCCTTGAGGGCCTTGGCCTTTTTAACCTCTTCTTCAAACTGGCTCTCCAGCTTCTTTTTCTGGTCTTCAATTAGTTTCTCCTTCTTCAACAGCATTTCCTTCTCAGTCAGGAATGACTGCTGGAGCACTGTTTTCTCGTGTTCCATTTGTTTCTGCTGTGCATCGGCGATCTGATAGAAAAGCAAGAGAAAACAAGTTACAATAGGTTTTTGGCTGAGTCACGTAATTAATTATTTTAAAATATGTAAAATTTGTGTATAATTTGTAATAGATAAAACTTGCACAATGCACTATGCTTATGCAATTAGAGATCAGAAATATTCACCAGTTGAAGTTACAGATCAGTTTCTCAATTTATTAATGTATATTTACGGAAACTACTACTGAACCAATTTTTTTACAAATATTTGTGGAGGCTTGGGGCATGACCGAAGGACATTCAATTATTGAGCAGTTCCTAAAAAAAGTGTGTTTCCAGTTATGATTCTTTGTTTGGTTTAACATGGCTAGATAGGTCTTGGCAGAGACATGCCCTAATCGAGCTTCATTTTCTAGCATCCCAAGATTTAAGATTTGTTATTGTACTGCAGTATTCTTTGTATTTCTACCAGCATTAACATATTAATCATTAATCAAAACATGTTAATGTTATTTCTAAAATATCTTAAGATAAAACTAAATTAATTTACACCCATGTTAATATCCTCTGATATCCTCTTCAAGAGAGGAGTTCACGCATGGACCACAGCGGACATTTAGGTTAAAAACATGGCATAAATTACCTTGTTTCGCGTCAAATTTGAATGTCAGGGCTTACAGACACCACAGGAACAGTATGGAGGCATGTTATGTTTTATTCTGTAGTTTGTTTAAGTTTGAAGAATTGGTCACTATTTACTTTAATTGTATCGGACTTGGAACCAGCACTGTTTACCCCTGAAACTCCAAAAGTGTTTTGTGGACCTGAACATCTCACCCTACCCTTCATCGCCATACATACATTTCAATCTGAATATAGTCCGCAACCTTCAGCCACCTTCCTGGAAATTATATTTATATTTAACTTCTTGTCTGTGAAGTATATGTAATAATACCCACATTTAAACCTTCAATCTCTAAAACATTGTGCAGGCCCGGGTCTAGACTGCTCAGATTGGGAGGGGCAATTAGAGATCAGGGTAGGGCAACTTTTCACACAGTGGACTTTGTGTCGAGAGTTTTTCCAAGTTTTAAAGAATGCGCCATCAATAGGAAATTCAACCAAATCATGGTATAACGTAAATATGTAATTTAACAATAATACTACTAATAATGAATATTTTTTACACTGGGCACACACAGACTAGTGCAACCAAACCGGCGATGCTGTAATTAAACACAACACTGATGATTATTTTTAATGAAACAGGTGTCATTGGTTTTAATATGTTACAAAAGAAGTTCAACAGCCAAGTTTAATTTAGTAGATGAACAAACTCTGAACACCTGGAGACTTTGGCTTGGCTGTCCTTTGTGTAGCACCTGAATAATAATAATGTTAGATCGATCTGTCCTTTTTATGAACGGATATCGGATCTTTCAATTTTAATCAAAGAATAGTTTAAACCCAGCCCTATATCCAACCAGCAATTCAGAAATCAATCCAAATTTTGTCAGGACAAAGTAAATAAATGTGATTGGCAGATTGAAATGGAACATGATAAAGCTGACAAATTGGGTGGGCAGAATAAAAATTTGGGTGGTCATTGCCCATCCCAGGCCACTTCTAGATCCAGCCCGACATCGTGTTACCTACTGTATTGTGTTACCTACTTTAATCTGCAAAAACCTTAATTGAGTACAAAATAAAACATTCGTCCAACTTTTTGGCCGCTCTGCCTATCGAAAGGTCACACTCGACTTCAACTAATTCACAGAACTTAGAAAATATGTAAAAAATGTTTGGTTCAGTTCAGAAAAATCACAAATAAATGATCTCTGGATTTCAACGCAATTTGACCAGCAATGGAGCAAAATAGTGAATCATTGAAGGGTTGGCCCTCTCAGTGGATCGGCTTTACATGTATGGAGATTCTTTGGTAAAATATTCAGCATATGTTAAGACTAAATTGGATGAGGATTGTCATTGTTTTTAGCCATTTAACCCTATTGTAAATAATGAAGGGATCATTTATTTTTTAGTACTGCAAGTCCTGAAACTGAAAGAAATATGAAGCATGTCTTAAAATGAGGAAACATTCCAGTGTATGAGGGGACATTCAAGATGTGATTTGCATGAGCACAGTGCACTGTAAATAAAGAAAATTTCATTCATAAAGATTCGATTTCATGATTAGTAAAATAAGAGAAAGATATAGAGAAATTAAAGGAAAAAGAGTGTTAGTTTTCTGATAGATTTCACAATGACATAAGCTGCTTTGTTATGCCATTTTTGACACAATACCTCTTTAGACTTATATTGAAGTTCCTCAGCATCCTGTTTCAGTCTAGACTTCTCCTTCTCTAGGTCTGCGATTGCTTTTCGTAAATCATCAGCCTCTTTGCTGGTATTAAGTCTGTCGACCGTCATTTTTTCCACAACTGTCATTTTTTCTTGGGTGGCTATTTCAGTCTCATGAAGACGAGCAGCAATTGTGTCAGCTTGTTTCCTGAATTTCTTTGCCTCCTCTTCGGCTTTGGCCTGGGCTTCACTGAGCTGAGAAACCTGAAGCTTGAGTTTTTCAGCTTCAGCTATGATCTCCAATTGCCTTTTCCTTTCTGCTTCAAGGGATTTCTGGTACTCCTCGGTTTCTTCTTCCAGACGCTGCTGCATTAGTTGTTTATCCTCCAGCAACTGTTGTGCCTGCTGTTGAGCCAGGTCCTTCTGCCTTTGGAGCATCTCTGCCTCAGCTTTAAGTTTAGATGCCTCTTGTATGGCCAGCATTTTCTCTTTGAGCATTTTCTCTCCAAGACCTCTTTGCTGACTTAGATCATCTTCTGCAATCTGTCTTAAGCGTGCAGCCTCTTTGGCTTCTACACTAAGTCTAGCAGCGTCCTCTGCGAGATTTTTCATAGTTTCAGCCTCTTCTTCAAGGAACTTTTGCGTGTTATCTTTGTCTTTCTTGATGAGGCGCTGGTTTTCCTCCTCAATTCTCAATTTTATTTTGAGAAGTTCCTCCATCTGAAACTTGACTTTGAACAACTCCTCCTCCACCTGGCCCCTTTGTTTGACAGCGTCATCCACCTCATCCTTCAATCGCTGCAGCTCTTCATCCAAAACAGATTTCTGATTATCAGTTTCATCAAGCTGAAGTTTAACCTTTGTGAGCTCTTGCTCCACTTGGAACTTCTGCTTTAATGTTTGCTCTGCCAATTTTTTGTGCTTAGCCATTTCAGCGTCGGCATGATGCTTCTGCTTGAGTGCTGAAGTTTCTGCTTGTGCTCGTTTGGCAGCTTCGAATTCCGCCTCCTTCCTCAATCTCTCAGCATCTTCTTGAGCTTTGGCTTGGATTGCAGCTTCCTGCTCAGCAGCTGCTCTTTGTCGTTCTGCTTCTTCTGCTTGCTGACGGAAGAGAGCTGCCTCTCTCTCTGCCTTCTCCTTAGCAGCCTCTGCCTCCTTGGCAAGCTTCTTGGCCTTCTCATATTCATCCTTAAGCTTCTTTTTCGTGATGCCGTCTTCCTTCTGTTGAGCAAGGACACTTTGAACCTGCTGCTCAGCTGCATTGCATTTCAAGGACGCTTGTTGGGCTGCGACAATCTGTTTTTCAGCTTCTTCGTCAGCCTCATCTTTCTGCTTTCGGGCTTCTTCTGCTTTCTTTTTCAGACGATCCAGCTCATCCTGGGCTGTCTTGCATTGTCTGCCTGCCTCTTCTTCAGCAGCTGTAATCTTTTTAACCTTCTCCTCTGCTTCCCTCCTCCTCCTCTCCTCCTCAAGGGCAAGCTGTCTTAGTTTCTCTGACTCCTCCTCTGCTCTGAGCTTGCTTTGCTGAGTTTCCTCTGCAATGTTTTTCAGTTTGTTTAGCTCTAGCTCAAGGTCAAGTTTTCCTGATGAAGCCTTCTCAAAGTTGAGCTTAAGAATTCTGATCTCTTCCTCTACAACCCGCCTCTGTTTGAGTGTGTCATCCACTATGGCCTTTTGTCTTTCCATTTCAGTATCAGATGATTTCTTGAGTTGAATAATTTTTTCCTCAATCTCTTGCTTGTGCTGGTTGGCCTGGTCTTCCAGAGCTTTCCTCTGGTACGCCTCATCCTCAGCATGTCGCCGGAGTCTCTCGTTTTCTGCCTCCTTCTCCTTAAGGGCAATTTCGGCTTCGGTTTTTAAACGGGTAGCGTCACTTATTGCAGCCAGCTTCTCTTTGAGAATTCTCTCAGCCTCTGCTCTCTGACGAGCAGCCTCTTCCTCAGCAACTTGTCTCTGGTGCTTGGCCTCCTCAGAAATGGCTCTGAGCTTGCTTGCCTCGTCAGCCAGGTCCTTCATCTTGGCGGCTTCAGCCTCAAGAAGTTGTTTGCTCTTCTCTGTGTTGGACATGGTCTCCTTTTCTGCCTTGGACTTGAGCTGAATGAGTATATCCATTTCACTCCTCACTTTAGCCAGTTCATCCTCCAGCAGTTTCCTCTGTTGTTGAGCTGCAACAACTTCATTCTTCAGGCGGTAGAGTTCATCTTCAAGGAGAGATCTCTGCTGCTCTGCATTGTCAAAGTCTGCCCTAAGTCGGATCAGCTCTTGTTCTGCAGTGAGTTTCTGTTGAGCTGTACTCTCAGCAATCTTTCTCTGCCTCTCCAGCTCTTTTTCAGCCATATCCTTCTGCTTCAGGGCTGAGTCTTCAGCTTTGGCTCTCTTCTTAGCCTCACGCTCAGCCTCGTCTTTCTGTTTTTCAGCTTCCTCTTGAGCAAGGCTCTTTTTGTGAGCTTCTTCCTCAGCCTGGAGTCTCAGACGGAGGGCCTCATTTGCTTTCTGCCTCCATTTTTCCAGCTCTTTTTCGGCCTCTTCCCTGGCATCATCTGCATCTTCCTGTTGTCTCTTAAGATGTGCGGCTTGTTGTTGCAGCTGAAGGACAGCACCATGCTCCTGTTTGAGTGATTCCTCTAACTTTGAGGTCTTTTCCACAAAGGAGTGGTGTTTGCTCTGGAGCTCAGTGGCAGCAGTCTTCTGGGCTACCTCCTGAGCAACCTTGATTTGTCTTGCCTTTTCTATTTCTGCTTGCTTCACCTGCCTTTCAGCCTCCTCGGCCTGCCTCTTCAGATTTTCAAGGTCTTCCAGGGCTATTTGCTTTTGCCTGGCAGCTTCCTTCTCTGCTTCAGATTTCAGTTGGAGCTCCTCCTCTGCCATGCGCTTTTTCTGGGTCTCTTCCTGGACTTGTTTGCGGAGCTTCTCAGCTTCCTCTTGGGCAGCCTTCCTGAGTTTCTCCGCCTCGGCTGCTCGGTCACGAAGTTGCTTGAGCTCAGATTCTGCAGTCGATTTTTGTTGTACAGTTGTCTCCAGCTGAATCCTAATAAGGTGGATTTCCTCTTCAATCTTGAGCCTGCTTTGGAGAGCGTCATCCACTTGTTGACTCTTGTCATTGATCTGCTGCTCTGACATGTTTTTGAGCTCATGCAGTTCCAGCTGGATGTTGTGTTTTTGTTTTTCTGCATCTACAGCAGCATTTTCTCTCCTGCTGACTTCCTGCTGCATTTTGAGTTTCAGCTCCTGAGCCTCTTTCTCAGCTTTGGCAATGGCCTTTGCGTGACCTTCGGCTAACTGCTTCTGTTTGTCTAACTCGGCCTGCATCTTGGCCATTTTTTGCTGTTCTTCCGCTTTGAGTTTCTCTGCAGCTTTCTGCATTAGTGGAAGCAAATGGTAAAGAAAGGATTAAAATCAAGCATGACAGGTTAAAGGTAACACTTTACACCAACCAGCTCTAAACAGTGTGGCTTTAAGTTGTAATTACTATAGTAATCACAGCTTAATCACACTGGAGCGATTTAATGTACTGTATTACCCAGGCAATGTTAATGTTAAAATTAGCTTAAAGATCAATCACTAGATGCAAATTAGATGCAAAATCATCACAGTTATGTTAATTCATGATGCAATAGAAATAATTGAAGACAATTCAAGACAATTCAGGGAAAATGGATGATGGAAATGTATCAATAATGTATGGAAACAAAATATCACTTCACAACACACAGCAAGAAAACCATATGGCATGCAACTGTAGCTGTAGCTTTAAGTTCCTGAAATTGCATAATGAATGATACTTATATATCAAAGTCTACATTGTAACTCAAATGCTGAAATATTTTAGTTGACAGCTATATTCCTGTTATGTTGTGTATGCAGTTAGACTTTCTAAACATTTATTTTATAATCAATATCGAAATACTTGTTTAAGTATAATACTATGTTTAATATGAAGTATTCGTAATTGTATTGTCAAGATTCAATTGCACTTGTTGTGTTGTTTGTGTGACTATAGATTGCACTACAAACTGACAATAAACCTATTGTGTGCAATTTGTAACATAATTCATTCTTTCTTTTAAAATAAAGACTAAGTGCTTAATGATAAGCATTATTCACACCATTCACTTAGTGATTGTTTTTTTATTACATTCCATGCACTCGGGGGTTCTCTCTTATCACAAAGTGGAATGAAAAGGAAAGAAAAGGTCAAGGATAAGAGGTTCAGATGATGTCACGGTTAGTTCAAATCTAGTTTATGACTGCAGTACCCTTAGGAAGCACTGTAAATTAAGTTAACTAGGCTAACTATGCATAAACCTTGAGTAAGGGTGTTAGTGATGTGGAGACACAATAGATATTTGCATTAATTCTACATAATGCTGAAGTGAAAGCAAGACAATGGAATGGAAAGACAGGAATGTGACACAGGTGTTAGTGACAGAGGGAATGGACTGACAGCACAGAAATACTATAACATAATTTACCTCTTTAATGCTGAAACAAGTAAAGCGTTCATCATGGTAAAGCACTGGCAAGCAGTTAAGAGAAGCAAAGAAACGAAAAAAACATTAGGGTTAGAATATAACGTAAAACCTTTAAAGTGTGTTAAGTTAGAAAAAAGAAGAGAGCTGAATACCATGATAACCAGTAAGAAATGACAGAGTCCTAGTTTAGGTTTTCTTTAAAATAAAGAAGCCAGTGGGTGAAGGAAGAATAGAAAAAACGAAAGAAGTGAAAGAAAGAACCCCTTGTTTTGAATCTACAATTGCACAACACACACAATGAATGGAGATGGAGTAGATCATGGATTTCTGATCATACACTGTGTTATATTTGTTCAATCTAGTTAAAGACATTGAGAGTCAGGATGTCAGTTGCTTCCAACTGAAAAATGTACTTCACTCAATCCCCATAAATCACATTTGTATGTAATATATATATATATTCCTTTTTCTTTTTACAAACCTTAAGTCTTCACATGACGACTACTGTCAGTGTATAAAATTCTCAACAAATATTTGTTCAGCTACAGCATGCCAATGTTTCATGCATAACCAGTGCAAAGGAACTGTTTTGTAACCCGTACATTAATGTCATGTGTGGATATGTGTGTGTGTGTAAGACACGCAGACAAAAGTGCGTGCATTCATGCGTTTCGGTGATCGGCGGTAAACTTGTTTGTGAGACGGTCGGTCGATTATTTGGTTGATTTGTTAGCTTAATGTTAGAATTTAGTTTGTTTGGGATCCTTGGCCTGATGTCACGCACCTCCTCGTTCTCCAAGCGGCGCTGCGTGTCGGTGATGAACTTGATGTACTGACTCGTCAGAGTCATCAGCTCACTGTACCTGGTCCTCAGTGTTACATACTAATACAGGGAGAAACAAACAGCACTTAAACATGTGAAATGATCAGTGTATTGCTCGTCGTAGGGCTCCTGCAGAGAAAGGGATGTTGTCCTTTATTTGAATATTCAGTATTTTCTAGAAACTGGAACTAAAATGGTTTTGAAGGATCATACCTCCTGAATAATGTTGTCAGAAGCAGAATCCAGTTTGGATTTCTTTACGGGAGAAGTAAGAGGCTCCACCTGAGCTTTGTAGGCGACCAGCTGGAGTTCGTAGTCCTATTAGATGAATAAAAAAACAGTCTCCATACATCAGTTAAGTCACAGACACTTTTAATAAATGCTCCAAACTAGAATATGTACAACATTTAATGCAGACTTTTGTCCTATAATACTCACCTTGATTGTATCAATGTATGCTTTAGCATAATTTTGACACTCATCAACACTGTCTTTGTTCTTCTCAATCTCCTCCAGCAGTTTCTGTTATGAAAAATAATTCAAATAAGACACATGAATCTGTCTATCATTCGTTCTTTTTTTTCTACTCTCAATTAAGAACCCCAAATAAAAAAATAGGGCCATGGTCCAAACTCGATTTTGATCATTAATCGTCTGATATGTCGAACCCAGAAGTCACTGTTTCATTAGCTGTTGGTTAAAGGCAGCTGGATCAGTGAAATGTGACAATAATATTCGTCATCGGGAATCATAATAAAATATGAATACAATTATACCTTTTCCTGGGCAAGCTGCTCTTTCAGAGTTTTGCTGTCAGTGATGGACACAGCCTGGATCGTCTCCTGCCTTTGCTTGGCGTCGGCAATCCAGCTGATCAGCCAATCGTAGCTCTCGCGATAGTAGCCTAGCTGGCGGCCAAGCTGCTCCAGCTCCCTTTGGCGTAGGTCCACCTGGGTGAACACCGCCTTCCAGCGGTCCTGGAGGCCGGACAGAAGCTGGCGGTAGTGGTCCAGCTCGGTGTCCCGCTCGCTGTGCACACGGTACATCTTGTCGCTCACAGCGGACGCTTTCTTCAGCTCTTCCTCCAGAGAATCGAACACTGGCTGTTCACTCTCAGCCTCAACCCGCATTTTCTGTAGAAAGATTTAATCAAATATAGGGTCAGAGGTGAGCAAGCATGATCACCATAAATGATGAGGCTGAACTGGATTTCATTCACAATCATGAATTTTATATTTCCGAGAACTAAGAGCTGGTAAGAGAATGGTATCCAGTGTACCTTCAGCTTGGATCTGTAACTCTCTACTTCCTTGACATCACTGGGCACATTGTGAACCTCCCGCAGGCAGTCCTCATACTGCTTGAGAACTCCCTCAGCGCCCTGGGTGTTACGAATGACCATATCCACAGTCTTCAGCCTGGAACAAGAAACAATGATAACATAAGTAAAGGAGTACGACACTGACCCATTTCCTCTGAAGAGTGAGTGGCGGCGTACTCACTTGTCAAGATAAATGGAGGAGAGCATGTGGGCGTGGTCCATCTTTTGCACAGTGAGCTCGAGCTCTGAGCGCAGCACAGGAGCTGAGGCAGACTGCTGAGGGGAGGACAAGACGTCCTGTGTCCTCACAGTTACTTTGTCCAGATCCTTCTTGAGGCCCTCAAGCTCCACCTGCACTTTCTGTATCACAGAGGAAGACAACATGAGTTAACAATATTTAGAGAGTGTCAACATGATTGAGTTTTAACATAAACTAGGACATTTTCTGTGCTGAGGACTGGATTCCAAAAGAAAATACTTAAAATATGATGGGGGAAACCTCACAACTTTAACAAACATGTGTAGTTATTCTCTGGATCGGCCAGCAGTCCTGCTCTGACTTAACGGGTTCGGTCTCAGCGGGAAGAGTACAGCCACAGCAGGAAGGAGGCCTGCAGGCTTCCAATCTGCAATTCTAACTGAGCAGTGTACACATTCAAGATCCCCAAACAGCTGCGATTCTCTGCTGCATTTGGACACACACAGTTCACGCTCACTTTCATCGCTCATCAATACGCCTTTATTAAATTTTAATTTCAGTTCTTTGCTTCAGCTTGTCTTTCTGTTTTCTGTAAAGGGTTTTGTTTTGCCTCGAGGATCACTGAGCTCCAGAGGATCATGTTCTGGAGGCTAGAAACTATGAAAACTAGGCTAGTTCATGGGATAATCACATAATTTATTAACACTGTCCTGACTTAACATCCTAATTCAGATATAACGCATACGCATTCAAATAACCATTATTATTTGAAGGTTATTTGCAGGCTAATTCTCAGCAGTTTTTTTAATTGAGACACTTTTTTTGGACTGTACCCTCATCTTAGTAAGAAAACAAGTCTACAGGCAACCCCAGCAGATTCCTGCAATGTCCAACACAGAGGAGAAGCTGGTAGAAGCTGGTAGAATCTCCCCTGTCCCTGCTGGTTATGTTTCTTTTATGATAATTGTACTAAATTCTCAAAGTTAATATGACATGTATCCTATTTTCCCCATGTCATATTGCTGTTTAAACACATTGCAGTAAATAAAACTGCATTACCTTCTGCTCTGTTGTCTTCCGAACGCATTCCTTCAGAGGCTCCTTCTCCAGGGGTTTGCGTATGCGAGCCACAGTCTTAGCCTCACACTCCTCGATGTGCAGACGCAGGTCCTTGATCTCAGAGATGTAGTTCTTACACAGAGAATCGTTCTTTTGACCTGTGCAGTAGCACACACATTGGTTTAGAACTGCAGGAACACACTAAAGTCTATTGATACCTAGAGGTGAGCTTGAATGCATGGTAAGTTCAAGAATGCAGACAATAAGTTTGGCGGACATGACTGAATACAATGTAATGTTTAGGATTTGATATTTATTAATTTGATTTATCTAAACTTATAGCAATGTTCCACTGCAGTGCATTTAAGCTAAATCGTACATGCAGTTGGTCATGTGTTGTGTCTCAAACGCACACAGCTTCATATTCCTTTATAACATAAATTATAAAGAGGGTATTTTCTCCCAAAGTAATCACACCATCATCTATAAGGTGGCTGCATGGCAAAATGGTATAACATATTGTAGCCTAACACGCAACACATGGTTTTATATTTGGAGCAGCCTACAAAACCACATGCAGTCACACAGTCACACAGGACTCTAATTAAAAATTCAAACATCTCGACTAAAGCTCAAAGCCTATACACACACGAGCTTGGTGAGCTGCAGCAATGCCTGGCTTTAAATCACTCACCTTTGAGCCTAACAACCATTTGTCCTGAAAGGTGAATAGACATCATGAAGTTGATGTCTACTGTACCTACTTTATATATATACAGGAATAATGGAAAGCTGATGCGTGGTGTAGGGAAATACTTTCTACCTTTCTCCATGGAGCGAAGCAGGTTGTCGAAATGCTGGGTGGACTTGGTGTAGTCTCCCTCGATCTGCATACGGTCGTCAGGGCCAAAGAGCTGTGAGTCCTGGCTGTCACGCATGTAGTCCTGGTAGTGCAGCTCCAGGTTCCTCATCATCAGCCTGTATTCCTCTGTTTTCATGGTCTTTAACTGCGCAGAAGGAAGAAAATAGGATAGGATATAGAGACAGGAGTTCACAGTGTGAAGGGGGTGATGCTGTGATGAATTCGACAAAAATCCATAATTACATGAGGTGGGTGCAATCTAATTATCTCGATAAAGTAGGCTGAGGTTCAGGTTGTGTTTAGTGTTTTCCACTTAGATACTATATTTTACTGAAACTTTTATGTTGCACCTTCAGGTCAATGTGTGGATTAGTGTATAATGGTGTTAGTCCTCACCATGGTGATGTTCCAGGATCGAATCTGTGTGAAGTCTCTCATCAGGTACTGCCAGGACAGCATGCTCTTCATGTCAACGTGGAGCATCTGCCACATGGTCACCATCTGCTGGTGACCCCCGTCCAGACTGGAGGAGAGGAGGAATGTAAAAAGTGGAGGAATTAAGAAACAATTGACCCAATAGAATTTACTCAGCATGAGGTGTCAGATATTGGATAATCCGGGTTGAAGGGCATTTTTCGTCATTAACTTGTTAGCAATTTGAATTAAGTGTCTCTAAAAAGTCACAAGACGACTAATCAAATCCTCTGAGACAGCAGTGGCACGATCATAAGACCACATGTCTAACAAACCCTGCTCCTTCAGAGTCTTGGGAAACAAAATACAGTGTGTGCAGTGTGCACTATATATATACTATACTACATTTTACTATATATGTGCAAAACTATAAATCAACCTAACAGTTCAATGTCACTATAGGTATCATAATTACTGGATTAGTACAACTACTAGTAAACCTACAGAGGTGATATTCTGGTAGATGGAACGAATGATAGTGTCTAACAGCTGCAAGAGTAAGCTAGGTTATCACAAAACAACTGAACATATTTCCTGCTAAACTTGGTGGAAGGATGTGTTAGGAATCAGAATCAACACATTAAGGTTTGGTACAGCTCCAGGATTTTTTTCAGCATTTGTAATACTTTACACTGGGAATATATCATGGATTTTGATGAATAAAATCTTAATTTGATTCCACTTAAGGGGGCTGTTGGAGGGGCTGTTCTACTTTTACTAAGTTCTCACCTGGCCACACAGTCCACAGCCTCCTTGTTGACTGGAGGTACCATGAAGCAGACAGAGGGCACCACCGCCTCATGTCCTGAGTGGTTCAGGACCTTCCACTTGAAGGGCTGGGAGTTGTTGAGGAGAGCACACTCATCTCCTTTATGGACAGTGATCTGAAACAGAACCCAAGAGTTGAGATATACACCTTGATGAAAACATAGTCAGGCTAACACGACCTCTCTTGGCTGTGAATGATGGTAAGAAAGTTGGGAGTGGTTAGTAGG
The DNA here is from genome assembly GCA_038501795.1 of Pseudopleuronectes americanus. NCBI lineage: Eukaryota > Metazoa > Chordata > Actinopteri > Pleuronectiformes > Pleuronectidae > Pseudopleuronectes > Pseudopleuronectes americanus. The sequence goes on from CM076722.1 coordinate 21,576,582, forward strand.
TGCTCTCACCTCTTGTTGCTTGAAGTCACAGACAGCCTGAATGGGCATTTTGCCTTTGATGGGGGTTGTGGGGTTGCGTGGTTTCAGCTGGATGATGGACTTGGCTCTCTTGTTCAGGCTGGTCACCATGGTCTTGAATTCATTCAGCTCCTCCTTCTCTTCCTGTTGCGAAGACATGAAGTCAAACTTAATAAGACTTAAATAATAACAACATTTCTGATGTTAAACATGAGCAGTAGCATAATTTTGCATTTTGAATTAACAACCCTCTCTACATTTTTTCTGTATTCATGACTTACCACAGCGTCCTGCAGCAGGTCCTCCAGGCGTGTGGCGGTTGTAGAGCGGTCGCAGCTGTATTTCTTTTTCATGGTCTCTTGCATTTTCCTCATCTTGTCCTGAGCCTCCTTTACGTCGGCAAAGAACTGTAGAAAAAAGACCATCACCATCAGGGAAATAGAATTTGAATCTCATTTGTGGGAATGTTGATGCATGTCTACTGTTTCCAATGGAAATCCGATGAATGTCCCTGTTCCATACCTGGTAGTAGGCTGTGTTCTCTTTGAGATGAGCCTCAATACAGCAGCACAGCTGAAGGAGCCAGCTCCACTGAGTCTGCAGGGCAGCTGTGAAGGCCTGGCATGGACAAAGAAGACGGCAAATAAGTTGGGGACCCGCTAAGATGCTTTTATGCTGTGAATCTTTTCGGTTTAATGGGGTGATGAGGAATTACCTCGACTGTCTTCTTGCCAGGATGTCCATCCCTGACAAGTTTGTCTCCCAGAGTCTGGATATCATTGACCTTCTTCTCCCTCAGCTCCAGCTCTCGCATGAGCCCCTGAAGAATTGAAATGGAAAAGTAAATCACGACCTGGGGATGCCAATTGCGTATTCATTCAATTATTTAATATGAGACAAATAATCATTGAAAACTCACAGAGTAGTTGTCTTTCTTAGCAGTCATGTTGGTGTTTCTGTCACTCCAGTCGAAGTTGACGTCCTCCTCCTCTTTTTCATTTAACCACATCAGTTCCTTGGTGGAGGAGCTGACAAAAGAGTGGAGTAAATCCAGGTTCCTCAGGCGGGACTTGGAAGAGTTCTAAAAAAAAAGAAGGGGAAAAAACAGCCAGTTATAAAAAACTTTATTTAAATAGCTGTCATACAACTACAAGTTAAATCATGTACAGGTGTTGTACTAAAATCTAAATATCAGCCCCGGAAAAATGTGAAATAGGAAAAATATTCACCAGTAGTTTGGCGTACTGAAGGTCCAGTTTACCCAGGTATTCTTTGTATGCGACCTTGCTGACAGGAGACAGCTGGCTCTGAAGAACACGAACGATGCAATAATGTTTAATTTCCAAATAAAAAGAACTCAGGACAATATGTGATCTCAAAGGGGGAACTACCTCGTCAGCCCTGGCCCGTTCAATCTTGGATCGGAAGTCCTCCACGGTCTGGTTCAGGCCTCTGTGGCTCCCCAGCTGGGACTCCACTGAGGGAAGATCAGATCCCCACTCTGCGTCATCGATGCGCCGCTGGTTCTCCTCCACCCAGGCTAGCAGGTCTTTAACGTAGCGCAGAGTCACATCGTCCAACTCTGGCCGCAACTTCATGGTGGACTGCTGGGAGCTCACCAGGTTGGTGTGAGATATGGTCACAGAGGACTTCAGGCGAAGGTTGTAATCACTGCGCAGGTTGACCAGGCGCTCATGGATGTGGTAGACCCTGTGGACATCGAAACCCACATCTTTTATTATGGTATTCATGTGCTTGACAGATGTCCTTTGTGTAAAAGTCATTGTGCTAAAAGTTCACATGAAAGTAATACACGGAGCACACACTTGCGGTACATCAGTTCAGCCTGTGGGTGGCGCCCATCCTTGAGTAGCTGTACATCGTTGAAGAGCAGGCGGATCATTTTGTCTGCCTTGTCCAGTTCCCTCTCCACCTCGGCCGTGTGCTTAGCTGGTTTCCCTGCATTCAGCAGACGAATGTCCTGAAGGGATGGAAAACAGCAAAAATAACAACTTTCATCTTCTTTTGTAATCATAATCACATCAAAAAGTTGTTACAATGACAAATGAATGCCTGTTTGAACTCTTTTTAACTTGGAGAAGTCATATCAAAGTGTAGTATTTCTAATGTTAGACCTGGCCAGGACTCACCGTCTGCAGCAGGGTCTCCAAGTGGCGGAGTTGCTCATCGCACACCCCGGACTCCATCTGGATTTTAATGACAATCCTCTGCAGTCTCTCAAGTCTGAATTAAATCAAATACAAAGCCCACCGTCATAATCTCTCGAAGACAATTTTAAGGTTCCAGCAAATCAGAATAGATTATATTATAGTTTGTTATTCAGCATTTTTATTTAAAGAAATTTTTTTGTACAAAAAATAATAATAATAATCCTTGGCAGAACTAAAAACGTGTTACATCACATATCAGACGAGCAGAAGCTGAAGCTCACATTCAGATATCAGACATCAGTCGAAACACCTACGGACATCTGCGTTTCAGCAAATACTCTAATCTACAAGCTCCAGCTACAAAGAAAATTTCAGGTAGTTTTAAACCTACTTGGCAATAAATCCTTTCTGATTCTGATTCTGACTACGAACAAGGGTTCATCTCAAACTCCCATTGCATTAAAAAAAACAAAAAACAGAGTAAGATAATAATCTCTTTGTTTTCTGACAGAGATGGTCAAGTCTGGTCATTCAGTCATTCCACGTCTCAGGACCATAAACAAGGCGGTTAGATGACCCAGCAATCTTGTGACACAAACCATCCTGTTTGCTAGACAGGACATAACTCTGGTTTAAGAAATAGAGTATAAAATTCATCTCCAGTTTCATCCGACCTAATTATATCTTTCTGTGTCCAATCATGAGGAACTTTTCTCTCTCTTTTTATTCCAACCTAGCACAAACAACAAGCAAGAGTCTTTCACTCGGGCTGTGTCCGAAACCAGTCCCCGACCATTATGTAATCCACTATTTAGTGAGTCCCCATTTTGTAGTGGTTATCCGAATGTTAAGTTAAATGGATTTATCCTACATAGTGCACTAACTGTTTCCCATAATGCATCATGTTATTTAACCATATTGAATATATCTCCTAACCTATATTGTGCATTCTTTATTGCTGTAATGTTTCATGTTTTAACATTTCATATCATCTAGCTGAAGCTTTTATCCAAAGTGACTTACAATATATATTTTTCCTTTTTGTACATCTAAATCTCCTGATCACAGTTAACACTTATATTATGTAATATTGAAAGTAGATGGTATATCTCAAGGAGTTTATTCTAATTAATCTAATTGGGACAATCACTATCTGTCTTGGTCCTCACCTCTCAAACTCTGTTCTCAACAGTCGCTCTCTCTCAAGGATAGCAACATGGAGACGACCCCATTCCTTCTCCACATCAATAGGATGGTAGGTCGGTGGGACCTTCAACTGACCACTATGCACAGCACTCTGCAAGCAGGTGGAAGTATAACACATAAGTCATTGTGCACATGTCAATATGGTTGGACAACAGAATATAATGTAATACAAAAGAATCTGGGTCTGGATTCAGCTTGCCTCAAAGGACTGGTAGATGTGTTTGGACCGGCTCTTGTCGGTCTCCTTCCCCGGCAGCTCAGTCTCTTTGAACTTCAAGAACTGACGCCACAGAAGCTGAAGGGCAGATGGCACAAAATTAATATTTTACATTCAGAAAATTGTATTTAACTTTTTGTTAATTTGATACTTATACGTTATTAATACGTAAGATAATAATTTACCATCCCTTAAGTACACAGAGCAAAGCCTTGACTTTATGTGAATTCAGGAAACATCCAAACTGGATGAGTCTATTCAGCACATCACACTACAGTTCTAATGGCCCACTTTGACTGAGGTTAAATCCTCTGTAAACATCATTCATGCTTTGCCATGACCGGTGTAAATTAAATTGAACTCTTGTAATGAGTCCAATTTCGTCCCTTCTCAGGTCACCAGAGAAAATACTTTCTTACCGGACTTTGCTTTGATGGGTTTTTTTAAAGTAGCACTGACGCTGATGATAATTTGACTTCAGAGACAATAAAGAAAAATACTGAAGTCACGGCATGCTTTTGTTGCATAGCTCTGACAGGGAGTGGCACAGGGGTAATTCTCCTGAGAATTAGGTCCTACGTTAGCCTTTCAGCGCCAGCTATGCCCCACCTAAATTGCAACAATGTCTGTAAATACAGTTTATTCTGCCTGATCAAAGCCTGACATTATCTACAGTGAGTGCATTGTCCTTCTAACAATGGATGACCACCAAAAGGTCTCACAATACTGTTTTGATCTTATTTTTACAAACATTTTCATTTTCAGGACTGTGTAACTGCAACAACAACTGCAACAACAACAAAACCCATAACAAAAACGATTATCCTGCCTAGAGCCATAATAGTCACATGTCATCAGCATATTGGCTCACCTCTATCTCTTCATAGCTGGCGGGGAACTTCCTTTCCTCGAATATCATGATATGGTGGCGGATCCACTGCTGCAGAATCGTCACCAGCTCGTAGTACTCCTGCCAGCGCAGCTCCAGCTCCTGCAGCCAACACAGCAGAAAAGACAGCTGATGGTGAAGACAGCACAGACAGAAGCACTATTCTTCTTCTGCGTCTCCATGTTCGATCCCTCACACACCATGCCAAACTCAATTAGGTGGCAACAATCTGGGTCTTGTGTGAACGGACAGAGAGCAGGGAAGACGTTGATGATGGAGGGAGTGGGGTAGAGAGAAGACAATGGTAGGAGACGGACAGACAGAAGCATGTTTCTCCAATTCAGTCTGTGGGCCACAGCCGTATTTGTCAGGTCAATTATTACAGCCAGAATTTTGCTTTTGCTTTAGACCCCTTTTAAACCTGTCATTAAATGTGTTTGGTAACCAGGTTGTATATAGTTAAGATTGTAACCTGACAACATTTAACACTTAGTACACAACAAACAATGAAAACAGATGGAGGAAGATGGTATCCATCCATGACACTGTATTATTATCTCATCTTCACAAGTCACAGTGTTGACAGTATATGGCAACTAGCTGCCATAGTCTTTGTATGGCGTATTTGCATTTGCAGTGTGGTCACTATTGTGAAAGGTCAATTATCACTGACTTGTGCTCGGATTGCTATCTGATCCCATGAACACAATTAAATCCCGGGTTCAAATGGGGAATTTCATCAGGACTAGTTTTTTAAAATACAAGTTGAGTTTAAATGCCCAAAATGCCATTGATTTGTAAAAACTGATTTAGATTAGGTTTTATGTGAACAGATAAAATATGGGCCTGACCCTTTGGCGTCTGGAGTGTAAACACCACAGGCTGCTAATTTCAAGATACTTGGTTTCACAAGACTTTTCACAAGACCCCTCTTTTCTCTTTCAAACATTGGTAGGAATGGAAAACACTCCCAAAATAAGCGTATTTACATATAAGCGGAGTCACAAGCCACAACACAAAACAAGTTCTGCTCACATTCCCTCTGGCGCCATCATGTGCAGCAGGTCGAGGCATGGCATCGTACAAGGAGGATACGTAGGTGATGATGGATTTCTCATCAGGATGAGGGACATCCACATCTGACAAGATACAAATATTATGCCATCTCGTTATTTCATATTGTAAATTAATCACAGGCAGTAGAAATATAACATAGAGGCTGAACATAGATCGATTCAAATTACACACTTGCCAAATGTAATATCTAAATCTCAGAGGCTTTTTTTCATATATCCAGATTTATGGGAACATGCTTTTTGATACAGACATCAGCTTAAACCACATTTCATTTTTAGATTTCAAAGATTTCTTTCAGTGAAATCACAATATATTTAAAAAATAATGCAATATAATTTATTGTTACAGCTATTTTTTTCTTTTGGGTATATTTTTCAGCGTGGTGTGCCTGTTGAAAATGATTTTGGGCCAGTCTTACCCTCAGGGTCCAGGAGACGGGTCACTCCCATCTCCCTTTCAGCCACATTGAAGGCCTGTTCCAGGTTCTCCACGTTGTTCTGTCGGTACACTTTGCCCATGTCGATGTATCTGGGACTAGAGGAACACAATGTGGTGTTGGTCAGAGAGGGGGTCAGAGTTAACCTTACATATTAGATTGATTAGATATAACACACATTGACCCACTCTGTGCAAGCCAGCGCACTCAGACTTTTTGATACTCAATATATTTGCCGCTGCTGCGTAAGCGTTAACAGAGCTCAGCGGTTCACCTTCTGACTAAAACTGTACTAGCACCTGCATTTTTTTGTCCTCTGGGTTTTTGACTTGGGCAGAGTCATCTATAGGTAGAATACAAATTAGAACAGCTAACATAATCACACACTTTTAGTCAGCAGCCGGTCATAGCTTTACTCCCAGCGGAGGCAAAAGTTCACGTCTGCTGAGTGCAAACTGAATGCATCACAAATGTATGTATATATTGATGTAATAAAAACAAAATCTCATAATTTATGGCAGCTTTAAATGCATCATCAATGTTAACTTATATTTAGCAGGCAAACACAGTCTGTGTACAGAGAAACAGTAAGAGCAGATCCATACAACTGTCTAATGCAAGTAGTGGGCCGTCCTGCATTTCGTCCATAAACAGGAGAAGTCCCGACAGGGTGGATTTCCTGCACAGAAGACCTCATTGCTGGTCGAGGGTAGCTGCTCATGATGTGGCCCAGTTCCCCGCTGCTAGAGTGAGACCTTGAGCTGTGTGACCCCCACCCTGAGTCCCAGGAGGATCCCTCTGATGGTATATCCTCACACAGCATGATCACCCGGTTCCCCACATCTCTGACAGATCCTTCCACGCTGCCGGTGAAGCCCACACTTCCCTTTTTCTTTTTAGTCTTCTTCCTTATACTGAACATCTTAAAATCTGGTCCTCGTCCAGTGGGACGTTTAAAAGCTTAATTATCAGCCGGAGGCGTTAACTGAACCAGATATTTTGATGGATTGATGGCAGCATGTAAATCCATATGCGTTTTCTCAGGCGTCCATCATCGTGTGAAGATCCTGTCAATCCTTCTGCAGGGCTGCAGAGGTGGAGAAGCCTCCTAGTGGTGCAGTCAAGCTACTGCCTCCTTTTTTAAAAGACTAAATTCAACTATTGCTTTCTGAGTTTAATTTGTAAAGCTTCCCAAACCTAAAACCTAGACACTCTCAGTTGAATGCCTAGTCTGCAAAGGGATACCCTGAAGTCCAAGGAACGAAGCAATGCCACGATTGCAATGTAGCAGATATTGAGTGCTACAGTACCGCCCAAACACCACACCCCTGGTATTCATGAAAGGTTAATCCAGCCTTCGGTGAGTCAAAAAAATGTAAAAGGAAAAAAGGTGCTGGTACACGCTCAGGTTTCAGAAAAAACTTGCCCCTGCAGGTATCTTTTTCTCTCAACCCATAATAGCTATAAAGAAATACATCATACTGAGCTTTTTGTTTTCTCTCATCTAATACCACTTTTCTCCAGGTTGCTCTCCAGACTCATTTATAAAGAAAAGCAGCCAATGGTGAATTGTATTGACAAATCTTCCTGAGAAATAGACGCACACTCATTTCCCATGAGGCAATCGCACACAAAGAAATCCCTAAGAACTGATTGAACACAGCTGCTTTTAGGTAATACGTAATGTTGAACAGTATATATATCATGTTTTTACTTTTTAATACTAGGCTTCTAACAATTTAATTAGCTAATCATATTTAATAGAGGACTTATCATCTTGATATGGCACCAGAAGATGATCCTTATTAGTCATAGTCAGTGCGTCTCAGTGATATTTCTCGCCTAAAGGCACCAGATGTTCAGAGAGGCGTGAAGACACTTTTCATTACAGCAAGTAGTTTCAAGTACGATAACCTGAAAATAGGTCAAAAGAAGTTGTTTCAAAGCCTGACTACAGGATAAAGATCAATATTTTAGCCTGAGTGGATAAATAAAGCTTTACTGCTGTGTATCATACTGCTGATGATCTTTCCATTAATGTGAATAAGATATAATAATATACCTTTCAGTTCATAGCTATTATGTCCAAAATTATTTAAGGAATGAATGCATCTTACTGAAAGTAGAATTAATTACAGAACGAGTTCAAACTGGAATCATGAAATGTGACAAGGTTGAACTCCTGCTGCACTTCACTCCATGTTCAATGGTACGTACGGATGGTGATGTGTCGTGACAGGTATCAACGTTACTGGTATTATCTAAAAAAGTAGATATGAATTCCTGCATAATTAGGGATATATTAATATGTATAGGGCATACGTTTACTTTCTGCACTACAGTACAGGATGGGTGAGCACATGTTAGTGCAGTGACCTACAGCAGGCATTTCAGTCCAGACCAATTTCTTTCAAATTAGGTTAATTTCTATGAAGTTATATTCAGTGGTATGGCTCTGTTCTGAGAACCCCCTGCCCTTCCACGTTCGTGGGAAGCCAAGAACACACCTCTCTAACCTTCCAAAGGCCTTCGTGCTAAATGAGGCAGGGAGAGCAGCAGCAAAAACACCCTGGCACGGAACAGAGCAGTCATCAATGACAACTCCTCTATTAGGTCCAATCTATTAGGTACCAATCAAACATTGAACAAATTCCCTGGCGTACAAAATGGTTTTTTGTAAAGAAGTGGCAGCCCTCCTGGGGGGGCTATTTACCAGCAACAAACTGGCCACACTCACCAGTGTTTGTGTATGACGGCGTTGAAGAGCTTGCCGTCCCTCCAGCTGGTGGTGAAGTTGTCGCAGCGGATGCCCTGGTAGCCGTCAGTCATCCTCTGAGACCAAAGCAGCAGCTTCTCCTTGGCTGTCATGTCCTCTGATTGGCCGTTCACCTGGATGTCTGCGATCTGAGAAGATGGAAAAGAGTGTCAAAACAAACAGGGACAAGAGTTTGTAGATGTATACTAAAGAAATGTGGAAAAAATGGATGAGGAAATCAAAAGATGTGAATTACTGGATTCCCATGAATTAAAGTGAGTTACTTGACACCAAGGGTTAATTTAGTCCTAGAGCAATGAATCATCCCGTCACTTGATTCGAGTTTTAGAAATTTCCTAAGCTATAGGTGGCTTCAAGTTGCTTCTGACTTGGCTCGATGGCTGCAGCAGGATTTCTGTCTGGGAGAATGCAAACTGTGGTTGTGGCATCCGAATTCCATTTGGGGGAAATTAGGAACAGCAAAGATGAGTCATAGCCATCGGGTTTTCCATTTAGTATGTGTGTGTAAGTGAATGTGTACTCGTGTGAGAGTGCTAGTCCTTGTTTGTTTTCTCTCGGCATGAGCAAGAAAAGCTGAATAAGAACTGGACCCCCAACCCCCGGAAGTCATATGGAGTTTATTTCCTATCTCTATTTAAGATATCCTTATTTACTTATATTCAGTCTCTCTCATTTTGAGAGTATCATTTACTCATTTCATGCTCAGATTTTGTTAAGCCTTCTCTTGAATCTCTTTCGCTCTAACAGATCCCTGCAGATCGTTCCAAACTGTACTCAGACACACTGTTGCTGCATCGTGAATGGATTTCAGTCAAAATTGGGGTAATCATATTGTTGGATCTAAAACTGCATGACACGACAAGAGGGAGAACTCTTTCATCTCTGTGACTCACCAGTAACCACCACCCAGCTCACCCTCTCCAAACCACACCATTCTTTCCTCTATGTGCCACCTTTCCACAAACTCGACCTGTATCATCTGACATTAGTGGGTGTGCCCCTGTTTATGAGGCTGATCTTGGTGTGTATGGGCTGTGGTTGGGACTGTCGCATCGACTCTCCCTACCCTTGGGAGTCTGTTTATTTCCTTATTCAACAGGGTGTGCTTTCATTTTGAGAGTATTAGTTCTTCATTTCACTTTCAGATTTTGTAATGCTTTGCCTGTCCTGCCCTGCCCTCCTCGCTCAACCAGATCCCTGCGTGCATGCAAATTGGTTCCGCTCCTGCTCTAACAGCACTCAGACACACTGAATGTCCTGCACTTCAGCTCCAGTGCTTCATTTTGTGCTCAGCTGCTCTCAAATTGAAAGAACACACACCTGAATGAAGGATCAAACTCAGAGTGACTCATGCCAACACGCCCCTGATTGTGTTGGATTTCTTTATACTGTTTATACCAGACACTAAATACCAGACTGCAGTGTCAGTTTGTTAAGATCTCTTCCAAGAGCCCAAAGTGGGAATGAAACACTTTTGATTAGAAAATGTCTTTCATGAGAGGGATTTTGAAGACAGGAGTCCATTGTGATTGTTCCCAGGAGATGAAATGGCAGGTGACAGGCGCAGTTCCCCCACACAAAGGGGAAAGCGATAATATAATGGAACACAACACTGACAGCAATGGAGACCTGGAAATGGAGGATGATGGTCCATATTAACCCCAGCGTCAACTTGGGGTTCCCATCTGCTATGTCATCATTCCTGATGTTAACCAGCTTGACCTGGGGAAAACAAAAAAGTTGTATTGTCATGAGTACACCATCACCTGAATACACACATTGGTTTGCAAGGTTTCCAGGGTTGAAAGTATCATTTCATAGGTCGTACCTGTCGGTGTCTGAGGAAGTCCAGTGCTATCTGTACATTCTGCAGTTTGTGGAATCGCATGCGGCCTTTCTCTCTGGGCTGTGGAGGGTGGAGGAAAGATAAAGAGGTATTCAGTTAAACTTTCAACACTAGACTACCATACATTCATATTTTTGCATATTCATGATGGAAGATGGGAAGCATCCAATCAAAATGAAGAAAGGAATTAGAAGGATAACACAAAGAATAACTGGTGAATAGACAATAATAAATTTGAGTGAACAAATGTTTCAAAATGATGCTGCTTTCTTCGGCTTAGTCCTCGTTGTTCGAGAGAATATTATAAAAAAATAAACATAATATTTCTGTACTCAATCTCAGTTCAGAACTCTGGTTCACTCTTACGAAGTTCCAGTATATTACATATCTCGATCAAATAAAAGAGCTCCGAAATCATTCTCCTAACCAAACAATACTTTCAATATGATTGCGTAGGCGAGGTGGCAAATCAATACTTTGTTCTGTCATACAAGTATTATGGGTTTTCCTATTGTACGTGTTATGTATATATTGTGTTTCTATTTATTATTTATCTGGCTTTATGATAACTCTTGGCCATATCAGGTGCAAATTCCTGTGTGCAATAAGTCTCAGACTGTCAGTATACTTACCTAGATGAGGGGTTTGTATGGGATACATTTAGTCAAAGCACAATATTAAACTTATTTATACTAAGCATTAAATGTGATGTATACAAATCATTTGCATATTAAATGTTTGGTACATATTTCCTATAAATTAATGAATAGAGAGAATACAGAATGCCATTTTTCCAAGTTCTTTAGAAGTTCTTTGGGATTTCGGCTTCACATTCCCTCAGAACATATAAATCATTGATTTGGAAGTGGAAATAAACAAAAATAAAGCACAGGCAAAATAACAAACCCTTGGCAAGGTTTTGCATAATGGGGGGCATATGAGGACAGCCAAATAAATTAACTCATGTTGCATCATGCTTAGTTTGTCTTCAAATTAATGTAAATGAATAGAACATCAGTATAATGACTTTGAATTCAAGACCCTAACCAAATACCAAAGAGAAAGAAAGCTTAAGCATGCAAAACATAGTACTGCCTATACCAAAACTGTCATGATAATCAATAAACACATACAGCAGCAATGTTGGTAAAGCAAGCCTGTCTAGAAGAGAAACAAACAAAAACTGCTGAATCAAACCTGATTGCCATGGAGGTTTGGTTACTATGCAGAGCAAAACTGCTGCGAAAGCGCGGGTGAATCGTAAAAAATAAAAGATGTCTACTTAAAATTACAAACCCACTCACCAACCGAACGCTCCTGACCACGTCTCTCTCCCTGGACTAACCCCCGGCAAAGAGCAGGGCAAAGAGAGGAGGCGAAGGCCAGGCGGCAGCGATCAACACACAAACACGAAGGTTAAAGGGAGGCGAGGAAGAGGAAGAGTAGAGAAGAAGAAGCGCAGATCAGAAAGGACAATGCACACACACACATTCACACACTGGCCAAAGTGAGGTTAATGTGTTAAGGCTATGGAGGCATTCAGAGGATGAGCAGAGCGAGAGCCAGTGAAGGATCTAGGATTTTTCTAAATCTTGGGCAATAAAGGGGGCCCCAATTTAGAGAGGGACAATTATATGAACAACATTTATGCACAGTACCTGATTCGGTATGGTGCACATTTATGTCATTCTTTGAACAAAGCCACACATCAATAAATATATTTTGCTCCTTGTTCAAGCCAAGGTTTCCTTCAAAAAATGTAGGAAATACAAATTCTCACAAATTCACATATGTATTGTTAGTATTGTTAAAAAGTGACTAGATTATTTATTTATTACTGACAGGACTATAGGCCACTTCAGTGGCTAATACGATTTCAGCTGGGGCCAATGCCCCCTGGATCCGCCCCTGGAGAGCATGATAAAGTACAGCAGTAGAGAAGCTTCTGTTCAGGTCTGAACCAAGGGTTCAAAATATGAGCCTTGAGATTTTAGTTCAAGACAAAAAGGAAGAAAATATGCTGGTGAGATTTTGCTCTAGCGACCGAGTGAAGAAGATCACAGACCAGTGACCTGATACAGTCACTTCATAAGCCTTTGTTTGGCAAAGTTCAGCTCAGGTAAAGCCTCTGACTGTCAACACGGCTGGGATTAGTCACAATTTATTACCACTAAGATTGCATTCCAGGGTTATTTACAGATAAGTAAGCTTTCGTAACAGCTCAGCATCAAAGGTTGAGGTAAAACGATGCATATTAGTCACTCTGACGCTGGTGGTCGAAAAAAAAATAAAAAATCCAACAGGATGGCGATACTCACTAGTGTATCTCCAGAGAGGACCTCCAGCAGAGAGATCAGGTTATGTCCATCTCGAAGGTCTTCATACAGGTCTGTCACGTGACGCTGTGACTGCCGGGACAAAATGAAAAATAGAGGAAGGGTCACAAAGGTTAAAGATCAGATCCTTTTAGGGAGTGGTTGAAACACAAGCCCTGTGATTTACAGACACACACCCTAACTCACAACTCAATTAACTGTACACTACATAATTCTAGTAATACAAATTAATGGCTACACTGTGCAACCCTATTACTCTGCATATATGTTTGCACTGTACATATTATTTTTATTTTATTTCTAATATATATACATGTACTTTCTTTCATTTTGGATGTTAACCTATTTATTACTTTGACTTTTGTCTATTTTTGACTGTCCACTTTGCTGCTGCAACACAGCAAATTTATATTAATAACTTAAATTCATTTAAAATTATTTTATTATAACTATTAAACGATTATCTTATCTTGTCTTGAGGAGAAGGGGTCTTTTTTAACTGTAATCTAAATTATCTGTCACAAACTGCTGTTACAGTTAATGACTGAAGCAGAACATTAAATATCACTGGTTCTGACTGATTCAGACGTTAACGGCCACAAAGTGACACATGGTCACAGACGTATTGTCGTAATATTCATGGAAACGGCATGCTGTGCAGTTTTGGTGACTTAGTAAATTACTTTCACTTTCAACCTAATGAGGCGTCAACATTTCACAGCGTAATTACAGGTATTTATTTCAGGATCTTAAATTGCAACTGTTTGCTTAAAGAGGTGCTCAACATTTGTTTCTTAATCTGTTACCTCGCTATGGTATAATACATTTTCTCACTGCTCAGATGTGTTTTCTCCTCTAGTTCAATTCTACACAGGGCAAGAATGCATAGCCGAGAGCAAGCCAAGCCCAACTCCGCTGCAGATGCCAAACGGCAGCTGCTATCATCGGTGAAAAGTGATGGATGGGACTGTGATTAAAACCCAGAACAGGGAAGGTCTAAAGGCACCAGGGTGAACGTAAAAATCTGCTAAAAGCACAGACATATTTATTTTGAAGGTGTTGTGAAACCAGACAAAGTGAGGGGACAGTTTTCAAGAATGTAAGATAGAAGACACACTAAGTGTTTTAATGCAGCTGCTGCTTGTACATGCAAGTACCTACCTCTGCTCCTCTCCGATGCTGAGGGATGGCGGATGATAGGGGGATGGATAAGAAATGGAGAAATTGAATGAGCGGAAGAAAATGATAATAGAAATAAATTAATACAAATGAAATTAATGAAATGGAAAATGGGATTATTTGATGATAAGCATGACATTATGAGGCAGAAAGATGAAACATGGAATAGTTCAAACATAACTTTTGTTGTTGTTAAATGAAAAATGTCGTTCTAAAGTGGGTGTGTTTGGTCATGTGAGGGGAGAAGGAGGCCTCAGCCCTCGAATGGAATGAACGCTGATCTCGTTGCAAGTTACAACAGTGGCCTATTTATGTTGGCAAGAGATTCAAAACAAATTATCCAACCTTTGACGTGCTCCTCCCTGCCTGCAGAGAGAAGGTAACCAACACTGTGACCACCAGGGTTCACTGTCCACACACCGAAAAGTACCCTACTTTATAAAAGTGGCATATTTGCATTGTTGTTGACAGTCCAATAGCCAAAGGTCTGACGGATTAACACAAATTAATAAAATACCAGATTCTGCACATGACATATTCAGTGCCCATATGTAGGAGACTTTTAAACAGCTTTTTGCTCTATATCTATCTGCATCCAGTCGTCTATCTTCCCCATATCCATCACTAGCCCTCAATCCCTTTGTCCTGAAGACGCTGCTGCACATGAAAGATGGGTGTCAAAACTACAAATTGCCCTCTCGCAGACAAAAGAAGCTGCTCTGTAAACTTTTCTAGGTGAAAATCGTTAGTGCACATGGCTGACAGACCCTCATCCTGGGCACTATGCGCTGTCTGGGGAGACAAAGTGCTTAACATACCTCAGGGTTTACATCATCTTTACATCAGCCCAACCCCTCAGGGGATCCCTTGTAAACCGATAGCCATGCATCTGGCTTCTGAGATCAACTTGCAACATTCATAGTTTTTAATCTGATCAAGTGCAGTTTGTAGGAATCAGCTAGAAAATAGATTTCCATTGTGCAACCCGTCTGACTTCCCACTCAGTTCCGCACAATAAAAGAAAATGACTGAGCAGGGGAAACCACTCAGTGGGCCTTCAAGGCTCTATATGGCCAGCCATTGTCTGCCCCTAAGCCACCCATTAAACCATTAAACCAGTTTAACACCAGTTTAACCTCTGAGTAGCACACTTGAAACTCAGAGTTAACACCTTCCCTGCCAAACATGTGAATAGTATGACAAATGTATCAAATCTTAACAAAGTCTACGATACGTAATTTAACAAAATAATTGCAAAAACATCTGACCTATCATAAATAAAGCCTGCTGCAGGGATTATCTACTAACAAATTAATTTTAAGTCTGTTCTGACTCTGACACATTGTTTGCTTATATTACATAGGTTATTTTCATTGGAGTCATAATCACACAAGTTAAATTAGTGTGAATCATTATGTAATCTCCCTGTATCAATAAAAGAGTTATTTATTTTAAGGCCCGGCATGAATGCAGGTAGCCGCCCTGACCCAAGATTCTGTGCAGCACATGTGCTACCGTCAGCCTCAACCACCACAGGCTACGGGCCGAGACCAGAATTTGCCTTTTTAGAGGGAGCAAAGTGAGTCCAGATGTCTCCGAATCACCCTCCACAATTCACAATGAACGCTTTAGAGAAACTAGGGGGGGATAACTCCAGTATGTTGTCATACATTGGTAGCCGAATACGGTAGAACTGCACATTCATGGAAAGGAAAACAATCGTTGTACTTATTTTCTTCCCTCTTGTTCCATTTGTAAAAAGATGAATGGCTCAGTGTCTGTGGGAGTGAATATACGAACAATGTGGAAGCAGTTAAGTGTCAAGAGGCTTTCAATGTGTTGCTGCCAATGAGAAAAGTGGCACAAGCACGGCTATTTTTACTGCTCTTTCGGAGAGAGTATATTGTGTTGAGAGGTCATTTTTCACCCCTAATGAGGAGCTCCTGAGTGAGGAGTATGGCCTGTTAGACTTTACCCTCATCGTGACCTGCATGCCTCCTAACATGTGTGATGCATTGGATGCTTCTGAGGCCTTGGTTTGAGAATAAAGGTGTGAGTGGACGAGTGCTGATGGATGTTTCGCACAGACTCTACGCTGACGACAGACTAGTCTTCTGGTAAACCTTCCCAATCGCCGTGCAACGCTGACAACCAAGAGTTAAACAATAGCCGCATAGCTAATGTAGGTTTATGTGAGTAAGGGGCGGGGGTGCTGGTGATAATTCATGAAGAGACACAATGCACAGGTGAGGGATGGATGAGATTTTAGACAATGGTGGACTCATCGGTCTCTCAATGTAATCCACACAGCCAAATGATATTCGAGACAATTCTGTTGTTACAGCTTGCACACACAAAATCAATGTTGTACTGTGCGCTCAACTCAAAACTCCTGAATCTAAATGTTATCCCACGTAATCATTGTTTTGATAATTATCCAGAGCAATACACATTAAGAACACATCTAAACTCTTGCCAACATAAACATAAATCAAGACAAACTATTTGCAAATGTAATCATTCATTCTAAATTTAGAGATCAATCACCTCTCAAACTCTCACCACATTTACTAAATGCTCAACATAGCATTCTGCGGTTGAGGACTTATTATTAGGCTTTAGACCACAAGCTGGGAAATGAACGTTTTGATATCCCCTGTGCTTGTTGTGTGAGAGCAGTTAACCACATCGTTATGTTGGAAAAAAGCTAAATTTGTCCAAATTCATTGTTCAAGCTCCAATTGATTCTCCACAAGTGTGCTTTGTTCGTAAGAGAGTTCGTCTGGAACATGACAGTGAGGGCATGTGTGGGCAGGAATGAGTGCATGAATATGTCTTCTGAGTCCAATAAGACAGAAGGAAAGTTAAGGATGGGTCCTTACCTTTATCAAGTGCTTGTTCACCCATTTTGTGAAGGTCTTTTTCTGTACTCGATCTCGTTCATCTGCAAGACAGAGAAACCACAGATGTGAGAGGTGTTTGAAGAGAACCCCCAAACCTTACCCTGTTAGACATGAGTTTAGTCCAATAAGAACGATAAAATTAGCTAGTGGCAAGTTTAAAATAACAGTCTATGATTGATGAATTCTTACACATCAAGTTTCCGTTTCAAGTTTAATTTACTTTATATAAAAGCACCAAAAAAAAGAGGAAATCCCCAAGATACCAGACGTGTTGGATTTGTGTAGGACATGCGGAATTTATCACTGGGTGGAAAAACACACCTCGACTTGTACGCGCCTGCATCTGAGTCAGACTGCATCAAATAATGCTCACTGACGGCAGATGCAGCCCTACTGTCTGGGAAATGTAACATTTGCAAGGTGGTGTCTCACTCTAACACAGCTGCCACCATGTGCTCATGGCCAGAAGAATAAAGGAAATCACGCCCAAGGCAACATGTAGTGTCAAAACACTCTGCAAGACGTGGCATAACTATTAAAGAGTGCAATTTTCCAACAAGAAACAACAAGGTCTTTGCGAGGGACACACCTACTAATACAACAAACCCGCATACCTGCTGTGATGTGCTCCTGTTGGAGAACACGGCAAAAACCACGAGGCGTGTCACTGCAACATTTATGATAGGCACAGTGGAGGGATCAGAGTGTTTCTCTCTCCCTGATGGGAACTGATCTAAAGGCTGTGGTCTGATGGGCATGTTTAATTCAAGTTTTTTCTTTAATGTGGCGCTCACCTTCACTGACTCACACGCAATTCACATTGCACTAGACTGAACTCAAGACAACAGAGCCGTCTATCTTATCAGTTAAATGGTAGTGATCCAACTGTCCACTCTAGAGTGACACGCCCAGCAATGAAACGCACAGGGCACAAATTCAACTTTAACATTAAATCCGCGCCCAGAGGCTACGTTTGTTTTCTTAGCAGGGTGCCGGCAACGACTTCCTCAAATGTTTAATGGAAGTTTGTTTCCATGGAAACCCCATGTAGAGACCACCAGACTTTTAACCTCCTCATTTATCATTTAAACCAATAGGGTCTGTGCCTCATGACGTAAGCTCTGTGTGGCTCCGTTTCCTGTCAAGGGGCAAATGTCACAGTGAGAAGAGACCGGTGAGAGAGAGAGACACACACACACACACACACACACACACACACACACACACACACCATACACACACACGCACACACACACACACACACAGACACACACACAAGCATACTCACTCACCCATACAGGGCAACAGGGCAATAACACTAGGGTGTTTCACAAACTCTGTTTTGGACTAACGCAGTTCCCCATGGCAGCTGCACCCTGACCTATGAGCCTCTGCATTGACATCATATTACTCAATACTGTTTGAAATAATGCAAGTCTTTGTGGACTCTGTAACTAATAATAAAATACTGTAACTAAGTGCATTTACTTCAAGTTTAATTGACGATTTCAATTTGGCGAGCAAAACAAAGACTATATAAAATATGATGCATTGTTGAAGATATAATCAAACTGACTAGTTTATTCTGACAAGAGACGCCCATCTATGCCAAAAAGTATCCAACAGCAATTAGCGTCCAATCATGTGATCAATAATGACACTCTGACATTTTTCTACACAATGAGTACTTTGACTTTACTTGAGGTACATTTAATCTTTTTAATGAAAGCAGAATAGATAATATGTACGTAATCTAATTTCTAAATTAACTTAATAAAGGATCTGAATATTTGGAAGAACTGTAAAATGTCATCAGTTTGAAGCATTCAAGAGAATGATGATCGAATATGGGAAAAATAAGAAATAACAATATCTAACACATCATTCATCCAACATAAGTTTCCCCCAGAAACACATGCATGTCACCTAATACAAATGTTTGCATGTGGTTTCCTGCCCAATTCACTGAGAGGAAGCAGCTGATGCATTAAATAAAGGTGTAGTACCTTGCTTTAAGTGGTTGTGTGGGGAAACACTGGACACTCCAATCAGGAGGACCACATCCATCATTTTAAATACATTAAATTGCTCCAAATCATGTAACAACAGTCAAAGTACCTGTACTATGAAATAATGCATTGACAGCTGAGTTTACTAATGTAAAAAACCAAACCTTATTCAACAAGCTACCCAATAAAGCTCCAACAGCAACTACGTCAGGCTCTTGCCGACAAAAGCCTAAAACCTGAACATTGTCCAATGCTGAAATTACATTAAATGCTTCCTGGAACATTTAATTCCTGCCCGGCAGCTTCTCACACACATGGAAACACATAGATCCAGATTAAGGTTTGCAATTAAGCTGTTTTCCATTAACTGCCACCATACTGGTACCTTTCCTGCCGTCTGTAGCCTTCAGCATCCCTTGGTAATAACCATCGTCAGAGAGATTCCTCTCCCTGCCCACGCTGTCAGAAGAGAAATTCCTGTACTTCTGCTGCGGAGAGGTCATTGTCACTGATTGTCAGCACACACAATAATAATCCCGATGGTAAAATCTCCTTGGTGGTTTTCCCCCTTGATAGGAACTTCTGTTTTCTCGCGTCTATATCTGTCCCACTGGCCCTCAGCTTGTTCCAAAGTGTGCAGTCCTGTGGCAACAACGCAGCACGTCACAAACCCTCTCCCTTCCTTCTCTCCTCTCAACCTCCTCACTCCCTCTTTGGGTTCGGCTCTGCCCTTCTTTCTCCTCCGTAAGTAGTTTTTTTTTCTTTCCTCTTTTTCTCTCCGGCTTACTCTATCCCTTTCATGGCAAATGGTGCCTGTGGGCTACGAAGTCTGGGCCTGTCCTTGTGTGTGTGTGATGTGCGAGTGTGTGTTTAGTGGTGCTAGTGTGCTGAGGACATGGTGGGTAGGGCTCTGAACACACCCCTTCCTCTAGCAGTCTCAGCCGAGGTAGAGCAGGGAAAGGCGTGGATGGATGAGGTGTGGTAACTTGCAGGGACTATCACTTAATCATTTCATTTGCGCAAGAAAATACACATGCGCGCTGAGTCACTGGAGATATAAAACATCATAAAAGATGGTGCTGATAACTTAAGTCTAAAAAGATAAAGGTTTCTCAGTCACACACAGATACGTCTCGTGGTTAATCATTATTTGTTCCCAGCATTCCTCAGACATTTCTCATTAAGCATCACTGATTGACAAGAAAAAGAGGAAGGATGGGGAAGAGATAGTTGTGGGAAGGGTCGCTTTAGATTCCAGACAGTGATGTGTGGCCTCACCTAGTATATCACTGAATTACTGAGAAATACAGCTGCTTGTAAATAAATGCTTGACTGCGTTTGTGCATGTAAAGATTGACGAGTCTAATTTATCATTTAGAAGTCATAATTCCTGTGGTGAAATTGTGTGGAAGTCACAGAAAGTGTTTTATTATGAGGTATAATTTGAGCAGATTTGAGAATTATTACTTTTGCTTCACTAGAAAATTCTAAGCAAACACAAAAATGCATTTCAGCAAGGAAGTCACATCTAATCTACTTGATAAGAAGGAATTTCTTTTTTAGCAGTTTCATCAGCTACCTTTCTGCTAAAGCATAGAGTTAGCATGTATAGAAAACAATCATGCAGCGAGTAAAATAATGTCACCAATATATTCAAAACTTATATTAATGAGCTTTATCACAGACTAGTCATATAAGAAAAAATATGGCCAGTTGCAATATTCACGAGTGTATTAAATTAAGGAATGGTGATTCCATTGCTTATAAACGCAACTATTCTGTTGTAAGAGGGAAATGTAGCTATTTTCTATTTAAAAAGTAACATTTTCTTCTTGCGCATGCAAGTCCTGTATCGTCCATATAGTCCCCCATCTATCTATTATGTACTGTGTGTCCTATTTCCTCTGCTTAATCCTGCCCCTCGAGCCCCGAGGTGACTATATACGCCATGTGCCCCACCCTGTCTGACATCACTGGCATATAAAACACTTTTTCTTCCAAAGATTTGAAAACGACCTGTATGAACACGAAGGTACTGGATGTGTCAGTGTAAGTCTCTGTCGGTGCATGAAAAGTGTGTGTATGAGTGTGTGTGTGTTGACTCATTTAAGCCACGCTAGCACATTTTGAGACACACCTTTCTAGTTCCATTTACTGTCCAGGCAAGCAAAGGAATTAAGGAGTGGTGTGTGGTTAGATTAGAAGTTGATTAAAAAAGGAAAACGAATCGCACAGATTACGAAATGTACTGTTGTAAGCACAGACTGAAACAATACATGTGATTTTCTAAAGTGAAAGGTAAATTAGAGGATAATTTCTTAATGAAGAATTAAAAAGAATCAAACAGAACATTTTGTTTTTTCAAGGATATCTGAGATGCAGAGGCAACAGGAGAAGGTAACTGAGAACTTGTGATGTTCGGTGGCAGTGAAACATTGACCGACACCCACAGTGCTTGAGCTGGATTTCTAAACCTCATGGGACACACGAGCAGCAAACCCAAATGGGATCCAGAAAGTGTGGAACATCTTAGTCATGAGAGCTTTCCTCCATAAAGGAGGCATATCATTAAGGTCTCAACATGCTTATTACTCTGCGCCCTCATCTGGCTTCATCCAAACCAGATGGAACAATTGGGAGGAGGAAGAGTGTGGTGAAAATATGTGGAGATAGTATTTTCTTCTAAATGAGAAGTATGAGGCTTGACTCTTTGATGAAAGTGACAGGGATGTTGGGTTTGTCCCTCCCACATTAATGATGCATTATCAATTTTTGCTGCGTCTTGAATTGGATACTGTGTAGTACATGAATTCGGACGGGCTGGGATTGTCCCAAATCAAACACACCCCTTGTTCACTCAATGAAATAACAATCTTAACATGTGACTTGTTGCCCGCCAAAATATTACTGGGTGCTTTGTTGACTTAGAAGTAAGTTTTACTTTTGCTTGTGTGCCCATCAGACTTGGACATTACGCCACCATCTGCTCCATTGACAGATCATCCTCTCTCTCCTCTAGAACTCGTCAAATCTTAAACCTCCTTCCGTCGTTGGAAATTCGAAAACACATTGGTGCCCATGAACATACTCATGCAGTCAAGATGAGGAGTGGGTCCCAGCCTATGACTTTGATACAGTGGACTGACTTTACAGGCTTGCATTCTGATGCAGCATTTTTTGGCACTGTTTGTGCATTTGTTAAGCCAACATTTGGTCCAAAATAAAATCAAGAATTAATGGATGGATTCGCATGAAATTTGGTAGAAGTACTGACTTTATTCTTCCTCTAGTGCCATCATACCGCTTTGGCTTTGAGTAAAGTAATCTCAAACACTATTGGATTAAATCACAATCAAATATATATTAGATCTTCATCTTGCCCTTAGAATGACTTGTAATGACTGGTGATCCTTCATTTTCATTTAGTGCCATCTTCTGGTGGAAATGTGTTGGACAAATCACAAATAATAGTATTGGCATAAACCTCAGTTCTACTTAGCACGTGATACAAATTCTGACATGCAAAACTAAGGCAAACATTACTATACCAGGTGACCATTAACAAGCTTACTTTGTCACTGTGAGAATGATGGCATCCTGAGGCTAGCATTTAATATTATATGCTGTCTTGCAGAGCCACTAGCACGGCTGCAGGCACCTGGTTATGTTGCCAAACCCAGTTATTGTTAAAATGGTTTGGTGTAATTTTCATAAACAAGTCTGTCCACTGACATCATGGGTTTGTTCTATCGCAATCCCACGCCTGTGGTCCTGAAAACCACATCTCAGTGAATAAACCTGTATCAGAAGTTTCTTCCAAACTCCTTTACATAATCTTCTCTTTCACATGGATCTGACAGAGAGTCCATTTATTTTTAACTCTATCCTTTTCTATCAATCTGGTAATCATAAACAACGTTACATACAGGAAACTGTGTTGTGTATATGCCTCTAATGCATAGTGGCAATTGCAGTAATTTAGGGTAACAACCACCTACATTTAAGGATTAAGAGGACTCCAAAAAAAAGACAAACAAATGAGAGGAGAACAGAATTCTGAGAGTGTGTCATTATGGTTTTTCAAATTGCTCAACTGCAAAGCAAAAACAAGGGTTTGGATAGTGGGAAGACAGAAAACACCTTTCATTGTGGAGGATAAAGAGTTGGAGAAGGGATTTGCTCTTCCAGGATTAGGTAACATCTTCTCTACTACCATTTTCCTCATCCTTCTCTTCTTGACCCCCCTTGTCTGTCTTTGTCATTTGCGGTTTACCAACATTTTTGGCCACCCCACCCAACAACAGAAAGGAATGTTGATAAAACTAGGAGCAGCCTAAACACACCCAAGACGATCACCTTGGTAGTTCTGTGAAGAGGAGGAGTGATGAGAGGGGGGAGGAACAGAGGCAGCGAGAGGTAGCTGCCACCTGAATTACAGAACGCGTAGTCGCTGTGTTTTGCAGAGGTATCCTCACAGTGAGACTGGGTTTGGATCGGTTGGGATTCATAAAGGGATTCATAGAGCTGTGATGCTCACTGCATGACTCAAACAGTCTGGCATGTGGCACCATATTTAAAACATGTTTAAACCATTTTGTTGAATGTAACCTGAATGAATAATGTAGTAGAAAAATCATCTTAGGATTTGTCTACACTACTGTGGATATTTTCTTCTCCATTTAAAAACTAAAATTCTGTATTGAGCTTGGCAAACACCTGAGAATGCCAGTAATTAGGTGCAGTGATGCAAAATGTAGCTGTAAATTTGAACCAAACATTGAGAAACCGGTATAAAGCCATTTTTTTGTTGTTTCTGATACATGCTCATTACACAAAGGAGAAGTGGGCATGAGTGAAGATGCTTTAGAGGGCCTTTGTAGTTATTGGGACTTAAAACACTCTTTGGATGAGAGGCCCAAACAAATCAGAAAAAGGTAGTGGGGACAGGCTCTTTGAACACATTAGGGAACATAACAGTAGAATATAATGTCAAAGGCACCTTTGTTTTCAGTCAAGAAAAAAAAGTTACGTTGTTATGATATAATTGTGTTTAATTCGGCGTGAAGTGTGTTCAATAAACCAGGTATCACGCACTGTGTTTCTAATCCTGTTCTCTAAGTGACTGTATATTTGACGTTTGAATGCTTTTATGATCTTTTAATATTGATTATTAATTTCAATGTTAATGCACCTAGCCGATTAAAAATAAAGAATGTTCGAAAATGTATGAATAATCAGTCTTAATTTATGAGTGAGATACACACAAGTTATAAACTCATCAGGCCGACACACAGGGGTTTCTTAGTGTACAATCTAATCACAGGGATGTTTGTCATAACTCTACCATGACTCACAGTCCAGTCATCATCCGCACTGATCTCCAGCCGGACAGCCGACCTCAGATGAAGTCTTCAAAATTAGACCCAACGATGGAGCTGCGAACCCAATTTAACTCAGACTCAACAAGCCTGTGGATTAGCCACAGCAGCTGAGTTTTAATATAGCTCAGTTCTGAGCTGCAGATGCCTCAGTGGAAAGCCTCACATCTGGGGATTGTGGCCATTACTGGTGTTTCATTTAGTGAATTCTAATGTAACAGGGTTTTGAGAAATGAAGTAGGAGAGGGAGATGAAGTCTGAATGGCACGAGGAGGACATTTAAAAAAGCATGTGGCGCCCTCTGCAGATCAGAGGAATAAAACACTTGCACATCAACGTTGAGGTAACTTACTGAAGTAAGTGTTGGCAGTGGCAAATACATAATATGATCTTTGCTTGAAATTAGAGCTGACATTGTTTTTCATTGTTGTTCATTAAATGATGCCTGAAAAAAGAGAAAGTCCGAAAAAATGGCGAGTGGCAGAGTTTTTAATTAACATCCTAAAAATGGCCTTTTCACAGCTGTCAATCTAAAAGGCTTAAAACTTTTCTCCTGCCTTGTTTCCTACATCCACACAGCGACTCGCTTCTTCTACTTTTCCCAACTGCTTATAGCTGTGCTGTTTTGTCTACTATGGACTTTCACTGCTTAGTAGAACCCACCTCTTTGAATGTCTTCCGCCCCCCTCCCATGACCCTAAAAGAGTAAGTGGTATAGCTAATGGAAGGTTATTTCACCTATAGCCTAGGTCTTAGGTGATTAATTAGTCATAAATCAGAGCTAATTTGTTATGGAATAAGTTGTGGACTATTCCTTGAAATATTTGTCTCCATAAGTAAGCCTGGATCACATAGTAGGTCTTTTATTTCCCTTGTGATCAATGAAGCCATTATTATGACAACTGTTTTTTCCAAATGCCAGCTCAGTCTCGGCAGTTTCCAAACACCCGTGTAAATGTGGAAAAAAGGGAAGTTGAGAGACGTTTCTATGGCAGCCAACGATTACAAACACACAACCCAATGTACTGACGTATGGCTACTGTTGCTGAGATTTACTCATGGCTGTATTTTTAGATTCGGCGGCAGGGGAGTCTCCGATGACTGACCGATTTGACGTGGAAAGGAAAACCCCTTCCTCCACCCACCATACTCTTCGACTTCTCTTAGTTAAGGCAAAGCAGTTCAATAATTTAACCAGTAGATGGGGCCAGAGCACAGCCACGCCCCACTGCCTCACAGATGAATATTCTATGACTGCTTCATAAATAAAAATTCCAAGTAAACAAACTTCTAGTCAATTGGAAACATTTTCCTGAAACAAACCACCAACAAAACATTTTGTTTGTTCTAGGGACATCTGGGGATCATTACTGATATAGAGTCAAGAACCATCCCATGAACATATGACATACATTACGAAAACATTTAGGAAAAAAAAGTTAATATAAACAACATAATACTGTATAGATATAAAAACTTCTACAGGTTATTTTCATTTTGTGAATTCGGTTCATGCTTTAAACAATCTAGCTTCATATATTTATCAGCCGTGACCTCTAGTACGTCTGCACGTCTTTTATTTGCCATACTTGTTATTGTGCTCAGGAGTTCCCTCAGTGCCTCCTCCCATCATAACACAGGTGTGCCAAGGTACCTGTGGATGGTCGTATAACATTTGCATTGCGAGAGGTTGTTGTTCACTTATTTTACTGTGGGATTTATTGCAGCAGCAGCAGGAGCTGGAGGCGAATATCTGTTCGTCTCTTTAGGTAACAAAATGTTCGGCGCAGTCTGTAATTAAACAGGTTGTGAGACGCACAGATGTTATAATGGTGACTATTTACAATCTGAGAAGTAATAAAAGTACCTAAGAGGTATAATTATAAAATAAACTAAATACTTTATATTTATCTACTGAATGTAAAGTTAGTCACATTATATAAAAAGCGCAGTAAGTGCAGAATTTTTATCATTAAAATATAAATAGAAAATATTTAACAAATACTCAAAAATCAATGTACTGTATTCCATTGAATTAAATTATAGTTGATTATAAACTAAATATGGATGCAATAAAACCAAAAAAATTTGATAAAATATCAATAAGGGGGAAAAAAACTGCATGTTATGAAGTAACACAAATCTGTTTATGAATATTATAGGATGGCAGGATTTAACTATAAAACTATATAATGACTAGCACAAGGAAGTGAAATCTAAAACTATTAACCTTTATTTTTCTGTAGGCCTGACTCTGGTAGTAACAACCAGGTGGTTCCACAAAGCTGAAAATACCACATACCAATAAACTACTTGAACTTCATCCCCACCCACAGTCCATAGGTCCCCTCTCAGCCCTCACGTGCACAACACACCTTACTGTACAGAAACACGCTCCTTTCTCTCCATACGAGCTGGTGTAGGGAGACTCAAAAAAGAAAGGGCAGCCACTTTATGACAGGTGAAAGTTGCCCTGCCCAACTCACTTATGGACAAAACACAAGATAACAGACTGGATATTCAACATTATTGCCATAGCATTGTCTATTGTTTGTCATTGTATTTTTTTTTGTCACTAGTGTCATGTGTCATTTTATTAGATCTATACTGCTCATTAACATCTAACCACCTTCTCTAGTTACTTTTTTTAATGATTTCTTTTCCTCTCAGGTCGAGGATTGACATCAAGTGATGCAAAATATTGTGTTTTTCTAAGGTTTGTAAGAACTGCACCGCCCTTAAGTCCCCTATTTATCAGAGTCTGGCATTTGTCCATGGTCAGTGTCATTATTTTAGTTTATGCACACACAGGCTGTTTGCTGTCTGATGATTTTGCTTTCTGAAGATCTACAATATTCACATACTCAGCAGCTGCATCACTTGTTTGGACAACAAAAGACAAAAGACAACAAACCATTACAGCGAACTAAGCAGTTCCCTCCAGCACACACCCACACACACCTACTGTCGACAGACAGCGGTAGGGTGTGACACTTTAGTGCAGGGCAGAGCTGAGCTGTTCCCAGGTCACATTTAAAAGGGAAAGTGACCTGAATAGGCTGAGTTCTCCTCTTAGAGGACAAAGACCTCTAAAATCTGGACTGAACAGGAAGCTCTCACTGGTCACAATCACTCACACAGCAGTATCTTTCATTCACCATTTTGCAGTCTATTAATATATTTTTTTTAACCATGAGTAGAGAAAATGGTTAGTTGTAACAAGTTGAACATTTTTATAATTTCAAAATTACAAAAACTGTGAGAAAAAAATGACTAATGGTAGTCTTGCAGTGGAAGGACATGCCTTATTACAGGTGTGTGGCTTGAAAAAAAAACATTTTTGTCTTTTAAATCCTTTAATCTTATATTAAAATATTTTTTTTTAATTTCCAACCATTTCATTTAAAACTTATTGTCAAGTCTATTATTAAATTAACAACAGTACCTCTGAGCAAATTGACAACCAACCAACCACCACTTCTACATCACATATAATCATTTCTTTCATTCATCCATTAAGAAGTTGCATTGTTTCATAATTTCAATATAAGGTGTAAACACAACAAGTATTCACTGTTGGGATTGTTTTTGGCAGAGTCAGGCAAGCTGCTTATTTACTGGTGTGGTGCCAAACTAAACTACGCTAAGCTGCTAGCTCCAGATTCATTATCATCGTAGAGAGTTGGGATATTTGTTTCCATGACAACAATAACTGCGCAGAGGTGACAGATGTGACCTCTAGAGACGAGAAGCTTGACTCACACTCGGAAAAAACTATCACACAATAAATGACTCAAGAAACACGTATATGGGTTCGTATTTGATTATGAACAGATGTTTACACAAACTCTATAGAACTATATACAAAGGCCCCAGTTATAAACTGACGCTGACATCAGCATCTTTAGGTAAACTGCTGATTTCACTGTTTACTCGATGAACAACTGATTGCTGATAAATCGATAATGGGGGTCATGAGGGGTTTGAATACACTCCGTTTCCATGGTTACATTCCTGCTCATATATGTGAATCAGGTCTAGAAGATTCTGTATCTGCCACATGTGGTTTCTTCCCACTCACTGGAGTTTGTTCCCTATTCCCACAGAACAGAAGAGCTGTGTCCAAAACTCTTGTTGAGTTCCTCTGAGGCAGGAGTTCATTGTTTGTACTATGACTCATGCCTACTGGTGCACCAGTGGCAGTCTCAGTGGTGCAGGCAATTGAGGCTGTGTACATACACTCATGGAAAAAATACACACACACACACACACACACAGACACACACAGACACACACACACACACACACACACACACACACACACACACACACACACACACACAGACACGCTCACACACACTTGTGTATAGTAAGTGGGAGCTGGATTTCTCCACAGTGGGATTCTGGCTGTGGCCGTTTCCAGGAAGTTTGCTAGCTTTTCCACAAACCAGTCCAAAGCCGCAGCCAGAAACCAAACCACCGCTGCCCACACAGCTCCGTGAGGGCCTGACATCCATCTCTAAAGGAGACCTATGCTTGGCAGCATGTATGACTAAATGACACTTGTGGCCTTAGCATGTCAAACAGGATGTTGTGCTTTACCAGCGCTGTAAAAAATGACTTTGCAAATTCACAGCTCTCAGCTGGTGTGAGAGCTTTATTTAGCCAAAAGAGACACATGTTGCCTGTGCCTGAGAATAACAGCGAGGAAAATTCTTCACTGACGAATTAAGCTCAGCAAAATTTAACTTCCCATTAAAAGCCTATAGGAAAAACCCAGTGCTTTATAACATTTAACATGAATTGTTAGTCTGATTAGCTGTTGCTGTGACGACTGCAGTGGGACTGCAACACAATATCTCGCTCGGCCCCTGGATGGTTGACATGCCATCGTTCACAGCCTGAGAAAGGGAAAACAAACACAGATGTAAGGTCAAAGTTCAGAGGGAGAATGCCAACTGATGGGCCTTGTGTGTGACACTCAGTATTTACAGTTCGACTCGGCCACGCCCCCTTTCCTCATGACCTTTCAGGCGACCTCATTTCCACAGGGTCGGGAGAGAATGTTAACTTCCATGTTACCACCAGTCTCAATCTGAGCTCACAGCGCTCGGGCGCAGACAAAATCCCTGGAGTCCAGTGTCTGTTCTCAGGACTGTAATAGGTGATAGCGCAAGCTGAGGATTTAGTGATTGCATAGAGGACAGAGCTGTCATCATGCAGAATGGACGCCAATGGACAAGTGGACAGTTAAGACCAGAAATCCCCTATGAAGAGCACAGATGAGCACGAACGCCAGCTGCCGCCCCTTTAACTCGACAGCATCTCGGGAAAATAAAACATGAGCAGACGGATCATTACGACGTCAGTGTTGAGTAAACATCAACTGAGGAGCTGTTACAGCAGTCAGATATCAGTCTTTAGAGGACAGTCACATGACTTTATCAAAAGTAATCACATTTTAGGATAAAGGATATTGTACAAAATACAATATCCCTTACTTTAAACCTGATTTTAGCCAAGTCAAAACACATCCACAAGTATCTCTATTTTTGGCGAGTACTGATTTCAGGTTTTCTGGATGTTTCAACGAGTTACACCTAAGACCATAATGAATTAAATTTAAGAGTATGACAGGTAGGAAGGAGCCTTTATAATTGAACAGAGGATTAAGTATCCTATAGAGAATAACCCTCTATGCCACGTTCTCTTAAACTAGAGGCAGAGACAGTAGGTATACTCTTTGACACAAGTGAAACCAGGGTCTTTGTAGATTTATTACAGCATACTAATATCTGAATTGTTGAGAAAGAACTAAAACATATGGATACATTACACACTACACAAGCACAACGGAAGAAGCGTAAAAGGAACGCTAATATAATTAGGACCTACCTAAACATCAATAAACCTAAAACATAATATATATCACATTTTTATTTACTTAGTAGATACAAAGGTTTTGCTTTTGTCTGCATCACTTTCCCACTAGTGTCTTGAACTGACTTTCACCTAAACTTAAATATTATCTAAAGGCTTGTTTCCAAGTCCTTTTTACCAGTCACCTATCTCTCGTACACTATCTTAGATTAGATTACATGATTTGGAAACTTTCCCAAGAGATATTACTGATACAATGACAAGGGGATCTAATGGTAAAACAATACCAGTCAGTAGATTATCTAGATCAGGACAATGAAACTTTGTATAAAATATCATGAAAATCCATGTAATAGTCATTAAGATATTTCACATACTTCAGCCAAAGAGGCGGTGTGCTTGACAAAGTGCGGCTTATATCACCGGGTGATGGACTTGGATCAGACGGGTTATTGTTTATCTGCAGTATTAGAGGACACATTCTGCCCGGAGTTGTACGCATACACAGATTTAGTATTTCTTCAGGGTAAATCCTGGATAAAGTCTTCCAAGTGTTTCCAATGAACACACATTTATGACCTTTGTTCTGGTTCAACAGGCTGGCAGACAGTGTTGAGAACTGGCAGTGCCTCCTCCGACCTGGCCGGTGTACTATCTATCGCGCACACACGCACGCACGAACACACACACACACACACACACACACACACACACACACACACACACACACACACACACACACACACACACACACACGCACACACACGCACACACACACACCCACACAGGTCTTTGATCTATAACCACAATGACTAGATACGTTAGGGAGGGACCTTACAAAGACATTGTTGCAATCGCATCAGCCACTCTGCAGTGCAACAATAGAAAATGAGCTATGTCGAGGTGGGTGGAGCCTGTGCTGGTTTCGTGACTGTGCACCATGAGTCAAATCGAAGGCCTTCCCACGCTGTCTGAGAGGAATCAGAAGTTAATCCTTTTGCAGCTCCAAGTAATAACAGTTTCTTCATATCTGCAGGTGGCAACATGGCAGCATGACACTGGAAGGGCCCCAGTGGCCCCTACGAGTGGTCACTGTCTCCAACGACTGACAGCTTCCACGGTGACACATGAACGTGACTAATGCAGAGGGTAAACCTGCCACATGGGAAGTTCATATGGATTAGTAATATGACCTGGGCCGAACAGTGTCAAGAATAATACTCGCACATGATACACAAGATAAACAGTAATTCAGTTTGCAATCCTTTGTCCCTTTGTAGCAGTATCATCACCCGAATCATCACTAAGACAGGCAGAGGAAGAGCTAAAGAGAACATGCTGCAGCTCCTTTGTGACACCAATGTTACTCTTAATTGTTTAAATAAACTTTTAGCCAAATAACTTTGGGGCAGTTCTCTTACCTCTCCTCTTGGGTTTTCTCAAGCGCCAAAATATAATCAGGGAGACTAAGTGCCCCAAAACCACCAGGGTGGGGAGAGTGGGTCCTGGGGGCCTTGCAAGCATTTGTTGTAACAAAGAAAAATAAGTTATAGGAGATGAGAGGGATTGAGTGTGGGCTGCTGTGACAGGTGGGCCTTAACTCAGAGGGGTGGGGGGTTAATGGGGGAGTGGGGCGGCATGGGCGTGTATGGCAGCAGGGACATTTAAAAAAATTTACTGTCCCTGCTGCTTTCCCAACCCTGGAGCTGTTTTCAGACCTTTATGACAAGGACACTAGTCTCTTAATGTTAATAAGAGCACGGGAGTGTTTACCTATCTTTGTATTCCCATCTGAAGAAGATTGGAAAATATGTGGATTTTCTTAAGAGACACGAAACAAGAGGACAAAATAATATCTTCTATATTTTCCTTATCCAAATTCAGCTGTTGCTAGTGATTTGGCAGCATGAAATAGAACTACATAAAGTTGTCTGCTAATCTGATGAAACAATCTAATTAAATAGCCACATTGTTATCAGACATGAGGCTTGCTAGCTGCATCCTTGGCAGAAAATTCCTTTTCTGAAAAAAAGGCAAAAACCCAATAAAGACATTAATGTCCCTACGTCAGTCCAGCTCATTGTTTCAGCCAGTCCATCCAGAGGGAAAGGCTTTGCAATTACAATGCCTCCAAATAAATAATAAATATGTATATATAAAAAAAGAACTGTCAACAATCTCAAAAACATTCTAAAAACCCTGTCTAAATTTTCTAACAATATTAAGTACAGCTCAGCATTGATACTTTACAGAAGAATGGTTGATGGTTCTTGCTTTAAACAGCTGCAATCTGAAGTAACTCACATAGAGACAAACTGGTATTTCTGTCACACGCATATAAACCAGAGGTTTAAGTTAAATGCGCTATTTACAGGTTGCCCCTACTTGTTGACACCCATCAGACGGCAGGAAATACACCTCCTAAAGGTGACGGGAAGAGGGGGTGGTGATGGTGTTGGGGGGTTGACATTGCCCCTACTACCCTCGCCCATTTCTAACCACAATTCCACATACCTTGGAATATAGGAAAACAAATGAGGCAGCCAACCGAGACCGTCACATTGTGGACGGGGTTAAATATGGAATACAATCTGTACCGCAGTGGGTGAAGGTTGTCATTTGTTAAATGTGAATGTGTGCGTGTGGTTCTTATGTATAGTGTGAGTATGTGCACAGACTGGGAACACAACCGGGTGCGGTGCGTTTGCCAAGAACTCAGCCAGCAGCCTGACAGATACACACGGTTAGACGCAGACAGACACACCACAGCAACCCCACACTGCGAACCTACCAGGTATGATCTTCATCAAGAGACAGGGAGGAAGAGGAGGACGAGGATTAAGAAGAAAAACAAGAAGAAGAAGAAGAGGAGGAAGAAGAGAGCTGGACAGAGGGGGAAGGAAGAGAACGACAAGAGAGGCTCCTGTGTGTGTGCTCGGAACGGTTTTGTTTCTCCCTTGTGTTGGATTTTGACAGCCCTGCGCCTGCTGCTGGGATCCGTCAGTCTGCTTCTCCCGTGGCAAACAGGAGGAGGGACAACAAGTCAAGCCTGCATGGGAAGGGGGCTGGGGCGAGGGGCTCACAGGGCAGAGAGGAGTGGGTGGCCTAGGGGGGAGGTGTGGGGCGAGGGGGCTGTAGCTGACTATTAATATCCACCAGAGCCAGATGATCACACAGTGTCACAGTTAGAAACTGATGGTAGTGCTGTGGCGGGACACTTGGCCACGCTCATCCCTTAGAGACACCCCCCTCGACAAACACAAGCAGACAACCTCCCCCCCCCCTCTCTCTCTCTCTCTCTCCCACCCACTCTCTCTCTTTTATGATGCTGCTGGCAGGGCTATTCTGTGATATTGTGCCACATCTCTCAGCCAGAAAAAAGAACGATCTCAAGTGTCTGAGTACTCTGGGCTACACCATGATCAACATATGCTACATTCATCATTGGGACATAATATTGTCAGCACTCATAAAAGTAGACTGATCACGACTATAGCTCAAGAAGCATGGTTTTCTTAACTCATGTTGCTTCTAATTCCTGCTCTTCTAGAAAATTCATATGACACATCAACTATAATAAGATCGGAACTTA
Source organism: Pseudopleuronectes americanus (assembly GCA_038501795.1). NCBI lineage: Eukaryota > Metazoa > Chordata > Actinopteri > Pleuronectiformes > Pleuronectidae > Pseudopleuronectes > Pseudopleuronectes americanus. Next base: position 21,610,495 of record CM076722.1, read on the forward strand.
CAGTCTGATGTTTAAACTTTAAATTAGATGGATTAAACTGGATGTACTCATTGCTATTAATGGAAAAAGCCACAGGTGGTAACATTACATGGACAGAAATAGCAACAAAGTGAGAAAATAGGGAAACTGAGTGGAATATTTACAAAAATCTGATCGCCTCGCACTAAATGTCCATCAGCATTTTCAAAGTTAGTGATGGACAGATTGAGAGCATGACCACAGCTTCCAGTGCTCATCCCCTGTTGCTTTAGGGATCAACGCAGTGCACAACATTATCTAAATATAGCCAATTTAAATATAGGTATATGGCTTGGTCAATTGTAGTGCTGACAACTGGCTCTGTTTCTCCGTAATGCTAAAAGCCATTCCACTGAGTGTCTGGAGAGCAGAGCAGGGGATCGTCTTCTCTCATGAAACGTGGACAGTATAGATGGATGTGATGTGCAGAGATGAAGGCAGCTTTACCCAGAAACCATGGAGAAGGATTTACAGAGAATCACATGGAATACCTCCATGTACGTCCTCATGTGCATCCATCAACTCCTCTGCTCCACAGGCGCCCCATGAACATATCATTCATGTTAGGACACACAGCTGAAAGGTATTCTAAGCTTGTGCCCAGAGGGAAATACCTCTTGTCTCAATCTAGACACATAAAGTGAAGTAACAAGTTTTGTTCACACTTCTCTAATAACTAGTCTTGAGTAAGCAGGTGGTGAAGTGTCTCTTGAGAAAATACAGCATAAATAGGGTCAAATCTTAAAGGTCAATTACTTTAATTATCTGAGAAATAAGGATAAATGGACCCTACAGAATACTGAACATGTGGAGGCTTAATCTTGAAAAACAACTCATCTAATGTTGAAGTCATGTTAGTCATCGTCTGTACTAAGGCTCAACGTGTACCTTGGGAACTGACTAACGTCATAACCATCTTGGCCAAACTCAATATCTTCCACATGGGATCAATGACTCAGTTTCCAGGGTTTGGCCTGAAGACCTTCCTTAAATTCAACAGTAGTCTTTTATTTCTGAAAGAAATATTTATTACAATTTGATTTTGTAATGTTTCCCCTGCCCTCTCTCTCTGAAATAGTTTCTATTCATGAGCACTTTTCTCTGCTCCTGTTCAAACCTGGTAAACATATCTACTGTTGCTGGTCAAACGGTTTAAGTCCGTCTCAGGCTGCTGCGTTGCACCTTCAAAACTTCTGCTCTCACCTTTCTCCTCTTGCTCTTGGATTTTTGTGAAATGACCCGGTCAAAATTACCCAGCCTACAGGTTGCAACACATGACGTTGAGGAATAAAATGGCCACTGTGTCACTGCGGCCATGTTCACTCTACCATGTTCAATGAGTCACTCTCCAGCATGGATTGTATTTTCATCAAATGGTCCTTTACTTCACATTTGATTATATTTGAAGCATTAATATATAGTGATGTTTATTTCTATTTCATAGGATATTTAGTTACACCTGCAAAAACATCAAGGTAGCACAATTGTCAAAGGAACATTACTGTATTCATTACAAATGACATGTTATCTATCACTGCAAAAATTTAGGAAATGAAGATAGTTGAGGTTTGACCACATCATTTTTATGTTTTGCAAAAGATGTGCTATCTATCTCATTTAAATCTCCAGTAATCTAACATTAGCTGAGCTTGGAATAAATTGGTGTAACATTTGACACAATACAAAGATTTCAATTTTGTTGCTATTAGATAGATAGATAGATAGATGGATACTTTATTAATCTGCCATTATATTTGATATTAATATCGTCCTCACCAACACGGCAGTCCCAACTGGCAACTAAATGTTGGAAGATCACACGCAAATGGCTCATGAGAGAGGATTTTGTTTTGGTTGCTCATTACACTGTGTAATCACAGTGCACATTACAGTATTATTAGTTTCACCCTGGCCACGGAGATTTTCACATTAACGGCTTTGGACTGATATCATAGAGGTGATGTCTCTATCAAGTTTCATTCTCACTTTTTCTGTATTTTAAGCACTGACTCTCGTATCAACTGCCTCCCATTGTCACAAGTGTACATCAGCTGCCAACTCTCCACATAATCAGACCGAATGACTTTGACTGTCCATTATGTTCCCCATTCCTTTTTTTTTCCTCTACTCAAAAAGGTCAGGCTCATAACTCGAGCACCAGTGAGTCACGACATCAAAATGATGCGCCACCATAATGAAAGGCACAGAGCTGCAGCAACTGTAGCTGCTCATTTACCCAATCATGCAAGAATGCATGGGCATGATGTCGGAGATCAAAACGTGGAGGACCTCAGTGGCATGCCTTGGAGTATAACTGGCCCTTGTGCCATGTGTGGGCAGCTTTAAAACTGCCTTTCAACCAGCTTCTACAAAACTGCACAATATATACAACACCCTCCATTCAATACAAAATCAAAAGTGCTCCATGAAATAGTAAAGTATGCCCTTGAAATCGAAACCAGCTCAGAGAGCCCTTGTTTTGAAAGCAACTCCTATGTTGCACAAGTTGGTTTTTAAATACTTTCCATCTTGCTTGTTTCCACATCATGGACGCAAAGCAATAGAAAAACTAACAGCTCAGTAGATATACTTGACTGCTGTTATAACTCAAGGGTGTAACTGATTCTGCTGATAGCTATTTAATTTGCTGCATACTGAGAATTCCAGAGTCAGTAGGATAACAGCACTAACACACAATGTCTGTAAATCAAACAGATCTGTCTAACACTACTCATCCAATCTCAGGTAAAATGAAGGAGTATAGTTTTGGCAGCTTGCGCAACCCGACTAATGCAAAGCTTGACAGCGAGAAAGAAAACAAGCTCTATCTACTATATCATGTGAGATATGTATTTCTTTGAGTTTTATCCAGACAACTCTGTAGTTGTAGCATTTGGTCTATGAGTCAGCAGACACTGGTGGTCAATGGACAGCAGATGTCAGCAGTGGGTCAGCAAACACTGTGGTGCCCTGATGGCACTGCTGTATCCATATCTGTTAAGTTGAAAAGCACATGTGGTTTCCCATATGTATGAGTCACATCACGCTCATGTGACTGTATAAAAGGGACGATGAGCACCACAGATTGAAAAAAGAGTCCAGGCTGCTAATTGAATCCAGATCTCCTGTCACGTGAGGATCCAAACAAACACACCCATAGAGTTGTGAGCAAGCTATTCCAACTTCCTGACTCTTTGTCCGTTGCTCACACCCACAGCAGGCAACGCCCATGTGAAGTGCTTAGACACCCTCTCTCTCAGGGATTCAAAAATAATCATAGCAGCCAAAACATCTTACTTTACTTATGAGCATTGTGAAATATTAGACATCATGCAAAATGAAGTCACATGAAAATACCTCATTATCATGATTCGATATGAGCAAATGCCAGTTTCACTTCAGCAGAACCGACCACATGCATCACATGGCATCTTCCTTTGTACTTTCGGCAACTGGTTATTTCCCAGATTCAACAGAAGAGGACTGCACTGCATACAGCTCTGCTCTCACATTGCTCACATAACTCCCAAATCCCATGCATATCGTAAAACATAACGGTATGCATACTTATCTCACATATAAGACAGGCTGAAAAGGAGAACTAAGGAAACAACCAGAGAACACAAACTGATGCCAAGAACAGAGTATTACTGGAGAAGAGGAGAAATGCTCCCAAATGAACCACACCTCCCTCTCTCAGTCAGTCCGTCAGTCGGGCTTTAACTTTCACACAAGTATCTCTACAGGGAACAGGCGAGGCTGAATTTGAGAAAACAGCCCCACCTTGTTGGACTGCAGGTCTGCATAATCTCATTGGACAAACTCTCAGAGTGTGCATAGCTCAATTTATTATCCAACAGAACAGGAATTCCCCACCCCAAAAAATCTGATTTAGGGGTTTTGATACTTAATAGAAGATAAAACTGCCATTGATGCATGTACATTGTGGGGACATTTTGAGTTGAGGTTTTATATAGTAATTATCATTGATTTATAGTTTTATATATATTTTTTTGTAAAACTTTCACCTGTTACTATATGTGGATGAGGAATCCATGTCACATGGATTCCTCGTCTACAGTGGAGTGTGCTATGGCACTGTTACTGATACTTCATCTATTTTAACACACAGATAATTAGATCACAGCTACATGTCAAAGGACTCTTCTCACCATCCCACTAAGATTTTACCGAAAGAGAAACTGCCTCGAGTCACCTTCACAAAATAGAAACTGGGAGCTGTTACATGCAACTTTGAAACATAAACTGTAATCAAACCACCCAAAACAATACAAGTCAGACATAATTACAATGTGGTTGTGTTCTTTGGAGTATTAAATATTTTAAATATATGACAATGTACGAGAAGCGAAGAGCCATACCTAAGACCTCCCACACAACCAAGAAAAAAGGTGGGGACCTAGGTGCAGGACCAATTAAATCACATATACAGAGATTGTAGGACATTGCAGGAAGTAGGTAAACTGGCATGCACTCAAACTAACCTTCAATGAAGTTAGGCCAACTCTTCTCCTCTGGGTCCTCCAGTGAGTGGTCCCACTCTGCCTCAGGTGAGGCTCCCTGCACCCTGGCCTCTGCTGCCCCCGACAGTAGTGCCCGCTCTATGGCGAGTGCTTCCAAAACATCCAAGTCCAGTTCATCTCCTTGTGCCTCAGGTTGCTCAGCTTGCTCCGGTTGCTCAGGATGCACAGGTGGAGGTGACTGTCCCCCAGTTGCTTGAGGATTGACAACCTTCTTAACCTCAACTATCTCCTCAACTACTACAATTTTCTTCCTCATGGCGGCCTCTTCTGTGTCAGGACTAACAGACTCACAGGTGACACCCAGGTGAGGTTGGTCAGGCTTAGCAGCTGCGGGAGTGGCAGTGGCAGAGGGTGTGTCCTCCTTCAGGTCCCTCTTCTTCTCTTCCTTCTGCTTTAAGGCCTCAGAAACAGAGAGCCTTTTCTCTGTGCTGCGCTCTGCTGTCTGAGTGGCCAAATGTTGTGCAACTCTGGGAGGCTCCTCTTGCTTGACTAGGGGGCTGGCCTGTGCCTGAGCTACAGCTGCCTCTGCTGGCGCTGCTGACGCTAACTCTCCGGCTGCGGGTGCTTCCCTCGCAGTGGAGGATGTTTTTGGTTTTGGAACCTCCCGCTTGATTTTTTCTGCAAAGAGCAGTGTTGGCTCCACCTCCCCTTTGTCTGCTGGGGCCTCAGAGAGCACAGCTGCTGCCTGTCCGACTTCCTCACTGCACATTCTTTTAGGAGTCATCTTTGTAGAAACATTAGTGTCCGTCAGTTCAGAGGCCGTGACAGGGCTGTCTTTAACTGTGGCCTTGGGCAATGATGTAATTTCAGTGGAGGGTAATTCCTCTGCTTCAGGCAAAAAGACAGGCTTTGTGTTTATAGTCTGTGCTTCTGGTGTCTTAACCTGCTTTTTCCCTTTCCCTTTCTTCTTGCCTTTTGAAGATTCCTCTGCAGCTTTCTCTGCGCTCACAGAGGATTTAGTCTCCGCTATGGGTGTGTGAGATTCTAACTGCAGTGCAGAGCTTTTCAGATCAGATCTGGACCTTTCTTGTATAAACTCCACGTTGGTTATTTTCTCTACAGTCTTCGTTTCAACTTTGTTGACAGGCATTTCCTCGGATTTATCTGGCTCCATGTGCAGCAACTTACTATTTAACTCGCCTTTAGAGAGTAATGGTCCCTTTGTGATCTTGGTGACAGTGCTTCCTGCAACCTTTTCTTTCACTTGTGCTTCACCTGGAAGCTCCACTGGGGGCACTGTGGGGATATGGCCAATAGGTAATGCTGTCTCAGTTAGTTTAGGGATTTCCTCCTTTGGTTTCCCGTCAACTTTTTCCGGGGTGTCTTTAGTTTGCTCCCTCTCCACATAAATTTTAACCTCAGCCTCATTTTTCTCTACAGGTGATGCCTCCTTAGTCTGAGAACCATTACAAACTTTTCCTAAAGTAATCATTGTGGATTGTGTTGGATCGGAGGTACTTTCTGCTGGCTCTAGCAGGGCCTTGTCTTTAGAAGTTTTTTCCTTTTCCGCTTTTGGGTCCTTCATCTCCTCAAAGTTGACAATCTTAGAGATCTCACCTGGAGATTTCTTCTTCTTTCTTTTTGATTTGGAACTTCCGTCACCCACTTGTTTGGTTTCCTTAACTCCACCAGAGGCATCAACGTTTTGACTTATCTTGGAGTCCGTTCTTGCTAATGTAGGATCCTGTCCTGATACTTTAGAGACCTCCTCGATAACTATGGTTTCACCTTTCATGACATAAGGAACCACATTTACATTGGTTTTCTCCTCTTTTGTAACAACCTCTGTCACTGTAGCTTCCCCCTTGACTGGTGGTCCATCTTCAGCATTGGACAAAGACGCTGAGAGAGATGTTTTACTAACGGTTGTAGTTGTAACCTCAAGTATCGAGGTTAGTGTGGTTGTTTTTAGGGGCACTACATCAGTCTCAGGCTTTGCTGAGAGATTCACTGTGGTTAGGGTAGCATCAATGGGCTCCTGGGTCACAATTAATTTGGAGATCTCTTTTGGTGCATCAGTGGACAATACTGGCTCGCTGGTGGTACGTTCAGGAGGTGGTTTGCTGGTCTCTGAAGAAACGGTTACGCACAAGGTTTTCTTGGCCTTCTCATGATCGATCTTCAGCGTCTTCAGCTCTGCAGGTTTAATTGATTCCTCCTTCACATTTGCTTTCTGAGCCTTTTCTTTGTTTACGTCTTTATTAGCAGGTTTTGTGATGACAGAGGTGGTGGTGGTGGTGCTAGTGGTAGTAAGATGTTTGATGGTTTCCTGAGCAGATGCCTTTGTGGTAGCTTTCTGGGGATTCACTCTATCAGTTGACCTTTCTATTGTAGTCTTCACCTCTGCAGATTTAACTTGATGCACAATCACCTTTTCGGCCTTCTCAACTTTTACACCTTCATTAGCATGTTTTGTACTGACAGGAGCAGCAGTGCACGTCAGAAGACTGGAGGTTTCTTGAACAGCAGCCACTTTAATAACTTCTTTGGGCTTTTCAGATGCCACTTCAGCCTTAACCTCTTGAGGTTTAATTGTATCCACAATAAACTTATTGATCCTCTCTTCTTTGACATCTGTATCAGGATGTGTTCCGGCGGATGAATGGCTTGGGATCATTTCGTTAGACTTCATGGGAATTTTTTCACCAGAGATCTTGGTCTTCTCCTTATTTGTTTTGGGAGTAAAGGGTTCAGCTGGAATCTTTGATGTTGCACCACCTGCACCCTCAGCGGCAGCAGACACACTTAATGGTAGTGCTGCTTTGGAGGACACTGAAGTCACAGTGGTCTGCGATACATCGTGTTTCCAAGCTGCTTTCTGAACAGGAACAGAACTTGGGGCTTTCTCCTTTTGGACCCCAAAAGCTCTTCTCTCCTGTGATGTTGGAGTTGGCCTCTCACTCCTGACATCAGGCTGCTGATGGGAGACTCTTTTCACCCTGCTCTCCTCCACCATTACAGCTTCACCTCTAAAGCTGCTTCCTTTCCTGAACAGAGGCTGGTCCTCCCCTTCCAATGATGCTGTTGGTCTGACTGATTCTGCAGCCTGTGGACGACCCCTGAACCTGGGGGTCCTATCAGAGTAGCTTTCTCTCTCCCCAGGGCCCATCATCCTATGGCGGTAACCTTGACGCTCAGCCAGTGCATCTTGGCTCTCTGCTTCACCCCTGCGTCCTGGTTTGGGAACATAAGACGTGGGGCCTTCTACAGACTGGACCCCTGCAGACCGTTGAGCAATGGATAGAGTGGTGGTTTGCTTCCTCACCCTCTGCAGGGACATCGGAACAATCTCAGCGGGTAGGCGGAGGTAGTCACGCAGGTAAACAATTCCCTCATTAGACAGGTACCAGTAGAAATGTCTCCATGCAAATGTCTCATTCACGTAGCCCCTGGACTTAAGAGACGCCATTGCACGGATTACTTGTAGGTTGCTCACACTTTGTACATCAGGATGCTTGATCTGAGGCCTTTTATCCTTCTTGGCCACCATGACACCATCTCGAAAGAGGACCTCATAGATAGCCCTGAGGTCCCGCAGGGGCATCAGCATTCCAGCAACCATTGTGCTTTGTGTCAGAAAACTCTCTCAAAGTAAAATTAATATGCACAGCAAGAAGATAAAAGGGACGTGTTAATGACACACGTCCCTAAAGAATCCACTGGCAAAACCGGCTGTCACGTGTTTCTCAATTCAATAAAAAAAAATGAAAGAACAAATCCTTGCAATCTTTTTTTCCTTACTTTCTTTTCCTCGTGTTTTCTCCTTCGGTTGTCTCGGATGAAAACAAATATTCCTCTTTGAAATCTGGCTTAAACAAAGTCAGAAGTGTACTGTCCCCATTACATTCAGCGTAGCTGAGAATGAACAGTCTCCGTTCTGCCGAGATGGCAATGACAGAATGGAAGAGAGGCAGTGTGTGTGAGAGAGAGTGCGCGAGCGCGAGAGAGAGAGAGGCACACTTCTCACTCCAGCTCCTCCTACTTTCTCTCTCTATTTCTTAGGAAAAAAGTGGCATGGAAAAAGGTTCTCACTAAAGTAAATAGTGCAGCAGGAGGTAGGACGAGGTGAAAAAAGAAATGTCTGAAATAATTTGATAAAAATAAAAACTACGATCCAGTGACTAAGCGACGCTATTCAAGTGTGTGAGAGCACATGTTCTGTCGCTCTGTGACTTTTTTAGAGACGCCCACCCACACACCTCCGATATAATGTACACACACACCTCTTAACACACACAACTCGACTGTCTGACACACACCCTTTGGCTAACACCCAAGCCAATGAATGGACTGTTCTTCACACAGATTAGTTACTGTATAACGAAGAGAGTCAACCAGTCGGCACGTACGTCCATCTTAGACATCAACTCTCTGTTCGTCTATGTAGGTTGTGGAGTACAAGGTGTCTAGTATTACACATTACTCGATCGGATATCACTGAAGAGCTTTTACTCTACTCACGAGGCAGGGTTTTCAGATGTCATTTCACACACTCTCTGAATGTGTAGAGTCAAGGCTGGTGACATTGAGGAGAAAGTATATGCATCAGCACTAATATATTTGGGTCACCTTTAGTAGACAGAAATCAAAAAATCTTTTTATAGACAGAAGGAGTAAAGACAAAACTGCCATGACACTACAAGTCAAACCCTGCAAGTTTGATATGACCCATGCTGATCGAATCTAATAGAAATAAATATTTTTGATTCCATTCATATCTGTTTGTTTGGAGGGTCTCCAGGCCACCTGGAGAGAGAGGAAACGAGGACTAATCAGTGTTTCTCATTGCAGCTCATTATAGTGATGCAACAGGCTGTAAAGCTCCCTAAACATGTGTTGTTGCTTCAGACGGCCAACATTAGGGCTCCGTTCCTCGATTTAGCCGAGAATCTCTCTTGCACGACTATATAAAGAACTGTGCATTATAGCTAACCTTTTTAGTCCTCTCAGGAACATGATATCAGATTACTATCCCTGGATCACTTCCCTCTCCTGTACATCTGTCTCCCGTTCGTCTCTCTGTGTCAGTGAGTGTCCCTGTCACAGCCAGTCCAGTGACAGCCACACTGAAAGCAAAACTGACCGTTGTCAGATAGATAGAGCAGAGGTACATATGTTCACTCATATAGCTGGAAAGACAGAGGCCTGAAGAGTAGAGTAAGCAGACGGCACTGTGCTGGAACACAGTGATCTAGTTGCGAAAATTATGGTCGTGGTGAATGGGCAGCAATGAAAAGATGCATTCCTACTGCAATTTGAAACCGCACACACACACACTATTACACATACAAATACTGACGGAAAAATGTTTTCTTTTCCTCTTTCTCCATAGCAACAGTCAAACGAAGTGAGTCAGGTCTGAGTGAGGCACTTATCTGCTTTCGGGGCTGCAGTGGAGCAGCAGGTTATAAATCTGTCGTCCAGGACAGCTGGACTACACACTGTCATTCATCATGCTGCAATTTGCAAAGATCTGAAACAAACTTTTGTCACATTTTCAGGCTTCGCTGACAGCAAAACTCTAGTCTTAACATACAGTATGTGCTTAAAGAAGTTATAAACAATAAATATAAGTATATTTAATTATTATTATTATTACTATCATTTACTTAGCAGACGGTAAGTTTGGTATGTGTGCCTCACTCATCACTACTGTCACGAAGCATACCTTTCACACAAAAGCTGTTTAAGAACGAGTGTGAAAGTCTCACAGGGAAGGCCCGAGGACATGCCAGTATGTACTCCACCTATAGCAGAACCATCCCTCATTACCGTATTTCATCTTTCGACATACAGGTAAAGTTAGTGTTTCATAATAAAAGCTGGGAGGAGTTTTCGGAGGAGGAACAAAGGGATATTCAGGTTCCCAGTAAGAGAAAAGCATTTCTCTGTATTACGAAACGAATGCTTTATCATTGACATGCAGCACTTTGCCTTTTACCTGGCTATGGAGCAGAGGCGGTCTAAATAGATGGTACAAGCTGGTTGTGTTTGTGCATACGTGTATCTGGTACATTGTTGGCATCAAATTAGCTTGGTTCTGAGGCTTTTAATTATTCAATCCATGGAGAGGAGGTCATATAAAAAAACATGCAAGGAACTTATTAATACAAAAATATACAAATAGGAGGGAGTGTAGACATGCTGATCTGCTAATGTGTGTCATCTGGGGTGATTTGCATCACTGTGAATGGCGCCTTTGCTCTCGTGGCTGCATATCAATGTGATTTCATGCACTGTTTATGCACAAAGTGTTCAGTGAACTTCAAACATGCCACAGTGACCCTTACTCTGGATGGGACCCAGTCTGTTCACTCATCCAAACATTAAATATGCCAGAGAGGTACTTTATCAGTGGACATAGGCATGAGCATGATGTGTTTCTGCTTCTCAAACTGCTTAAGGTAATTTACATCAGTTGAAAGCAGGTTTGAGTTGGCGCTAATCATTTATTAAATTATCATTAACAAAGTCTAAGAGGAGTACTGGGATGTAAATCTATATTTTATTCAGAATTTAAGCAAACATTTCCAAAGTCAGCCACAGATTGGGTCATGATGTGATCATTTGAAGCAGATAAAGATGTAATACAATGTTGGGGAACTGTCTGAACACTTTCTGGTTTTGAGTCCACTCCTGCCTCAAAGTTTAAGACCTCTACAAGTCTCAAAATAGACTTGTCACCACCAACGGATGGTGTCTGGCTACTGGCCCACCGTAAAGGCCTTCTGCTCCGGCAGTCTTTTGGGGCTGCACACATGCCTTCTATTCTGACATCAGATCCAAGCCACTCGAGCCACTTCCAGGGAAAGAAAAGGTCAGCAGGGTCTTTCTTTACCTCAAATGTGCAGTGCATACTTTGTAAGGAGGTTAATGAAGTCAAAACTATTGAGCAAATGACCCAGAGAATGACACAAAGGCATTGTGGATTAATTACAAACTCAGTGTGAGACCATTCAAATCATTAAATTGAATGCACAAAAGAAAAACGGATTTCTTTAATGTGGGATAAAAAGTACCTAAAAAAGTTACATATCCTATTCCAAATCATCACTTGTACTCTTGAATTTTTAAGAAAGTGGTCTTATTATATCGGGCTGGGCCTATTTTTATGCCTCTGTGCCAGCGACAGGCCTGTCTGGGGAAATATGTTTGTTGGTTCTATGTCCGTCCATCCATCTGCCTTTTGGGAATTTGTTCAAAATTGTTACAAACTTGGACAGAAGAAGGATCTGCTTAGAATTAGGTGGTGAAAGGTCAACGTCAAACTACACTTGACACAACTTGTCTCAGGCTCCCCCCCACCCTCCTATGTGGGGGACAGCTGTGACCCCTGATGGCGCTGACGCATGTTAAAGCACAAACACCTCCAACTGAGGAATCTGCTTAGGTTACAGAGTTGTGAACCAGATCACGTGATCACATAGAGAAAGGAGTATACAGTAATTCTGTTCTTATACATACTGAGTCATTTATTTCAATTGGTCAATGAAAGGAAATCAATAAATTCTTTACATTTTCAAAATCTTTAAATGTAACTGGTGCAATAAAAACACAAAGCAAATTAGTGTGAAAGTCCCTCTATAGACCGATAGTACATTATACCCATTCTACTCATATTGAAACCTCTTGGCTCAATAAGTTGTGCCCAGAGGGTACAACTTATTGATTTTGCTGAGCCCAAATCTTTCCTCTTGAAACACCAGTGGCTGAGATAGTCTTTGGTTTTAAGTGAAAGCATACAGGACGATTATTGTAAATGTGTTGCACACATTCCTGGTCCGTTCTTGATAAACTGTAATCATTTTGTTAATCCTTACGCTTTTATTCTAGCACAATCATCAGGTCAAAACTTCAAAAGTTGAAAACCTGACATTCCTGTCAGCTTTGGACAAAATAAACATCAGCAACATTGTTATTGTATGGATATTAGCATGCTAACTTTAGCTTTAAGATCAAAACATTGCTGTGTATATTGCACAACTTGCTTTGTGAGGCAACTTTGTGATGTTGGGCTATATATACACACTAACTTGTTGACTTTGTCTATTGTAACATGCTGACTGACTGTGAGGCCTTAATCCCACCCTCAAACCTGTGTAGGTCAGTAAGAGCAGCAGTTTCAATTAGAGCTCAAACACAGAGAGCAAGTGGCCTTTGAAATGCCAGAGGCATGAAGCTGTAAGGCTTAACCCCTTGTGCAGAGCGGTCCATGGACATTTCTGCGATGATCTAGTGGGCTCAATGACTGATGACCTGAAGGGACCTACAGTATATGTCCAATGCATAGACAGAAAGACCAGAGACAGTTTCATGAGTTGCTATAGCAAGAAAGTCTCATAAACTGCAAACTGTCCCACCAAACACAAACCCACAGAAGTGTGCAAAACCACAAAGTGGTCCCAGACAAAGAGGCACTGTGTGTAAGAAGCTAGTGAACAGAGAGGGAGCGGGAGGTGTCTTTGGCATTTCCACACACTGCTGCAAAAATAAATAATCAACTGTTCTTGGAGAACTGAGGTAAAAGAAAAGAGGCAATTTATGATTGGACAAAGGACTTTTTCTTTCTTTCCATAGTTGAGGAGCATGAACAATAGACTCTGTTCTGAAATCAATCAAGACAATATGCAGAAGTGTTCTTGTAGCTTCGCCAACCTCAACTTTTTTTGCCTAATGAATATCTTTGGAGTTGCATAAGTCTCATTAAAGACAACTGTGGTGTAAAAAGTTTGTGTAACTTTGTGTAAAAGTGAGAGAGTACCCGTATATTTTAGGGAATGATTAAGCTTAAGCAACATAAAACTTGTGCTGACGTCCCAAGTAGAATAGCCTACTGTGTGGGTAGAGTAAGAAAAGCCAGCTCTTGGCTTTTGTCTCGCCAATATATGCAAAAATGCACATGGAAAATCTATAAACTGATGTGGGCTTGAGGTAAAAACGACAGGCCCTGCTTGTGTTCTCAAATCCACGAGTCACGGATCACACTGACTTCTCCTTTTCCAGAGTGGAAAGAAATGAAGTCACAGATTATGCCTCCCTCTGCCCCACTTGCCTACCAAAAATAAGCAGGAGTGCCCAAAAATACTTAATTCTTACTTACTGTCACTCTAATAAGCTTTCTGTCATGAGCTAGTCGTTGTGTCTTGATGTGTCCAACCTTACAATGCCCCCTGCAGCCTCTGAGACTTGGACAGAAGCCCACCCATGAGGGGGTAAATGGGGCCAGAATGAAAGCGTGAGCAGTGTTGTGACAGGTTTGAAACAGTATCGACCATAGATAACAATGGAAACTTTTCCTTGAGCTGATGCAGAAATAGCAAACTTTTCATCACCCCTACTTCTCACATTTCCTCCTGCAGCATACTCTCTGCAAAGCAGAATAACGTCTTGTCATTCTGATGTAAAATTGAAAGAATTCAAGTTTTATAGGTAAAAACTGCAAAAAACAGCCAGCGACTACAAAACCGCTTTGTATTGCAAACAAGTTCCAGCAGTAAAATCTGAACAGAAAATTTGAAACAGACTTTGACTACTCGGTTTTTTTTCTTGTGAGAGCAGGAAGCCAACTCAGCTAAACAGCAGCCAGGGATCAGAATCAGCATGCAAGAGATGGATTGCATTGTTGTGCAAGAGATCCAGGACATGCTCAACTCTCTGTTTAACTCTCGGTAGCACAAAATGAGAAAACAATATTTGCTGTCTGAAAGTGGCCACACCTCTTTATGACAATTCTGAAAATCATTCACTCGCTGCATCCTGCCTCAGTTTGGATTACTTAATGTACCTTACCTTTTCTCGGGCTGAGCCAGAACCGATCTCCAAGGAGATCACCTCTGTCCATGCTGTTTTGATTTGACATATCATACAAAGGCCTCAGCGCCTCCAACAGAACAGAACACCTTCCTTATGCTTATAGTCCCAACCAAACAGCTACTACTTCGTTTTACCCTTGCAAGACCTGCTGCAAGATTGGGCAAAAAAGAGAGAAGGAATGGGAGCAGAGGGGTACATTCAGGGTAGGGAGGGGGTTTGTGAGAAAAGAACAAGGGGATCTTTTCATCTGTGGCCCATAAATGCAGGGGAACATCTACTCTATAAATCTGCGGGCCGTGCCAGGCTGGACACATCCTCTCTGCTGCCTCGGATACCCTGCACCATGTCCTATATATTTAAAAGGGCCCACGCTTTATTACACAAAGATTCACACTAGACGCCTTGTTCGAGATACCTCGCAAATTACAGGCACAGAGATTAAGATGAATGGTGGACCTGGGAAAAAAAAGTGAGGGCAGAAAACAGACTGAAAACAATGGACAAGGAGCGAGGCTGCAAAAGGCCCTATCAGGGTTTCCAAAATACACCAAACAACAGCTCTGGCTTTGTCTCTTGCATTCTCATTCTCTGGTTTACAGGGAGCAATTGAGTCTTTTATGGGTTGATGAAAACCGGTGAGTTAATCTTGAAACTGGACTCATGCAACAGCAGAACAAAGGAGCAATAGTCCCGACATGTAGTGCTCCAATGCAAATTTCCTTTAATTTGCAAACAACCGCCAGGTGTAACAAGATGTGAAGAGCAGAGGGATCAAGTCTCAGATTTTATCTTTTGATCAGTTCTGGCAACTGTGGTTGAGTGTGACACAAAGAGTGGAGAAATAATGTGAAGTGTTCAGGCTGATGATAAGTAGGGCTGTCACTTTGTATCTGAATTTCGAACATAAACCCCTAACCCTAACCCTTATAATGTGGGTGTAAAAGTACTTCTGATTCTAAATAAACAGTCTAGGAGCACATCAGACCTTCTGAAGTAGTTTGCCCCCTGATCCAGCAGAGGGTGATCACTATCAGCTTGACCTATTGCACACCTTCTTGACTGAGCAGTAAAGTAAGCCAGTAATGTAATTTTTTTTTCTTTTTGGGTTGTCATTTAAAATTAGTTCCAACTTGATTTTTGGAAGAACTGAGAGCACTAATGTGTGCTGAACTAAAATCAGAGCATAACCCTGCTTTCACTAAACTTCGATAAGCCATTAGATCAGACCAAACACTGCATATAAAGATTGACACCGCATCTCCACTTCCTCCTACTTTCCAAAAAATTAAGCCAAAATATCCGGGATAAGAATACCGGCAGTAATGCAGTAGCAATCGGTGAGTGTAGCCAGGAAAGCAAAGTTCTGACGATAAATGCGCTCGACCAATCATGAGTCAGCATCAAATAGCTTATTCAAACCAAAATGCCAGAAAGCATATTTGAGAAAAATGTATTTGATGTGTACTTTGACTTTATTGGGTTGGTCCATGTCCCACCTCTCAACATGGAGGAGGCAAGGTTTATGACCTATACTGCAGCCAGCCACCGGCTGGTATCAAGACGCTTTGGCTTCACTTTTCATGTCCTCCATCATTATATACAGTTTATGGCTCTGACACAATAACCCAAATTTTTTCTCTTAAAACAATACTTATGTAAGACATGTACATTGAAAGAGGAGCAGTCATTTTCTCTCCAGTCCATACTGTCGGGAGGATATATATTTGAATGCAGTACGGTACATAATGATGATTGAAACTAAAGCCACACACTAACCCATGCTGGCTTAAGTTTTCTGACGTGGATGGAATCATTCCCTAAACAGTGGTTCAGCAAGAGCAGGAAATCTAAAAGACAGACTGAAGACTCACTCACATTACACTGTTTGCCCATGAGGACTGTGTACCCTCAATTAGAAGTATCAGGAATTATGAGTCATGTTTGAATATGGAAGGTGATTTCCACAAAATGGTGCCACAGTGCGGTTGGCGAGGCCAGTATAAAATGGCCGTAGTTGTGGTGGTGCCAGCCTTAAGGCACTGGACCATTTGAGCCGCACACAGCCTGTGATGAGTGGGTGAGTTCATGTTGTGTGAAAAAGCAGAAACATAGAGGGCTAGAGAAAAGAGAGGAAGTGTGTCAGACTATGAAACCATATCCTCAATGAAACAAAGTCACATTTTAGAATCAAGCAAAAAAAAACAGTTGAATATTTGCACTATGAGTCAGCGTCTGCAAGCCTCAAATGGGTGTGGTCATGCTGGACTTGCGTTGCTGTGGCAACACAGCCCACACGTTAGGCAAATACCATGTGTGTCCACGGTTGAGGTCCCGGGGAGCGTGGGCATGCTGCTGCCGCTGCTGCCAGGGGCAACGGACTATCAAACAACAAACGTGGACATGAGATCCGGACTCTGGCCTTAATGACTGGTATCGTAACCTGAAGAGACTGAGCTTTATTTTTAGACAGAGGTTTATCCTCAGGATGCCTAATGAAATACAAACAAACACAAAACAGGTGCCTCTTCAACACACACACACACACACACACACACACACACACACACACACACACACACACACACACACACAGACAGAGAGAGAGAGACAATAACGTGATTTATTATCTTCACTTCCATAAAACCCATCTGGAAACAATGGATCGGTCGCATTCTTTCTTTCCTCAGAGTAGAACGACAGACAAGTCCGTCTTTCACGAAAGACAGGACTTTTAGTAAACATATTTCAGAGTTTGTCTCTGAAGGGAAAGGGCCTCCCACAATTTTTAGATATTTTATCTTTGAGATGCACAATGTGGAGCCTGAATCTTTGTATTATCTGATGCAGGAAGACAAACTTCACTTCATCGAACCATTCATTCCGATGAGAGGCGAGGAAAGAGCACCGCCCTTGCCGCATATTAACACAAACACAGGTATGAAGTTAACCTGATTCAGCATCAACAGAGGATCTGGAATGTGACCAACGATGGATCTGCAGAAAGTATAACCTCATATCTGATTGACTTACCGCCTCTACCAGTGTTGTAATGCTTTTTCTAAATGAGATTATATAATTTAACATTACAGAACTTCAGGTAACAAGTATTATACCAGAGTTAAAAAAATATATATACTATAAAATGTACCCAACATGTTCTTTCTTGCATCAATGAGAAGGAAAAAAAACTAGCCCGACATCAATGTCACAAAACAATGTATGGAATGATGTGGAGTGTGTGGCAGTGATTAAAACACAATGAGTCAAAGAAATATGTCATTATGCAGGTAGAGGGCCTCGCCTAGTTGGTGGATTGAGATGTGAGAATGGATCATTCACACTATTATCTATATTTAAATTATGACTGTGCCCTCAATTTGTTTAAGGTGAGCTGTGAAAGAATCCAAGACATGAACGCTGGGAAACAGCAGCTCCTCTGCTGCAGGATTAATGAAATGTCAGGTGACTGTTGTTGAGGTGCTCGTTCAGTGTACAATACACTGGAATCAGTACACATAACAGAACACAAAGAAACAGCGGTAGATCTAGGGGTTTTCTAAATCTGGGACCATGAAGGGGCCACAATTTACACAGAGGAGCCAATTATTAGGGTCCAACCTCCATAAACAATTCCTGATTTTGTGAGGTGCACATTTAGGTCAAATCTTCAACATCCTTAACATATTAGTATATTTATTGTTAATATTCTTAGTGAGATATAACTTTATAAAAAAATAAAATTTTAAACGACAGCCTGACTGACAGGAAAGGGGCACTAAAGAGGCCAATCAAATTTCAGCTGGGGTCAGTCCACCCTGGCCCCACCCCTGGATACGCCCCTGACATACTATACGCCTCTTTCTGAGTTTACCTTTGTCTCACCTTGTTAGAAATGTCCTTAAAGATAATCTTATTTCATATCGGGCGTTCATGGACCGCCCCACCCACAGTGTCCTCACTGCTGCAGTGGATGGCATTTCACTTTCCTCTTTACTTCCTCTGGATTTGCTCCGCATCCTGTTTTCCACTGTGATACCTACTGTAAAACTGCAGCTTTAAACAATGGACAGGCTTCCCTTCTCAAACTGTCATGAAAACCAGTGAGCAGGATCCTGCTCCAGTACTGAACCATCCAGTGAATTAATTCAACGCACATGAGTGCAGCAACAAAAAAGTGCCCCTGCATGAAATCATAAGGAAGTAACAATCAGTTTGCACTGCAGGGCGTGTGGCCCCTGTTGGGACAAAACAGCAGAGTAACTTCAGTCGACACGAGATCAGGTTACTCCCACAGCAGCCTCCCTTCATGGTGCAGTCTGAGAAACAAAACCACAGCATTAGCTTCTAAAACAAATTTACTCCCATGGATCCACCCGTGCAGTTAAAAAGGTGTGGGGCCTCCTTCGTTGCTTGCACAGAAAACTGCATGAACAGTACACCCCTGTGGTAAAACTGAAGCTAGCAAGCGATGAGTGTTTTCTTAGAATACACAGTAGGAGAAGTGTGCATAAAGCGAGTATCAAATGTCGGCAATGGCCTTAGAAGAGAAATGCAAACAAGCTCAATCACCTGGAAAATTTGAGTCTTTATAAAGCAGCCAGAGCGACCATGTGAGATATGACCGGGACTCTGGAAGAGAATGTATTTACCCCAAGGGGATGAAATGTGAGCCAGTGAGCACTGGAGACGCTACGGCAGAGATAGAGATGTGATGTTGAAATGTTATCACTCATATGAAGATCACCGGCAAAAAGCTCTGATGTGACGAACACACACACACACACACACGCACACGCACACGCACACGCACACGCACACGCACACGCACACGCACACGCACACGCACACGCACACGCACACGCACACACACACACACACACGTTCTTGGCATTTTTGCTTTATGAGTAAAGTTCAAAGTAACTGAAGAGTCATTGTTTGCCTGCTCTTCAAACACACTGCCACACATTCATTTAAAAAACTAATGATTATATTTCTCCTCATATCATTTTCCCTCTACAGTTTATGTTAAGCCAACTATGACATAAACAGACATTTAACAGAGAACCTATGTCACTGTGACTAAATAATAGACCATTGTTTTCATGACACCTTCAGCTACTACAACACCAAGAGCGAACCAGTGAAGTGACCTGTTCCACAAAAGATGCCAGACTACACCCAAGTGTTACAGCCCCTTCGTAGGTTTATCATAGCGGCTGTAACACAATCCAGATGTAGTTCAGAGGAAAAAGATGGCCTGCGAGTGCAGGTCCTGACCCAACCCCTCCAGACTCATGAGAACTGGAACTTTTAAAGCTGCATAACAACTGTCCTAAAGAAAGTGACTGTGTAACACAACATACATCTATACATCAGTGAAGTAATAAGACAAGTTTGTCAATGCATGTGACACTTAAGCACTTTGAATAATTTGGTTTCCAGCTCAAGTTGACTAAGGTCCTGCCTAAAACATGAATGGTTTAATTCAGGTAATGGCAGAAAAGGAGAAAATAAATAAGTAAACACATCTTCGCAATGGACATCATAAATAAATATATGTGTTTTTCTCTGAGTGTAATGGCAATCCCCAGTTGTATTAATTAAATCAGAGTACTTATTGGCCGAAAGCTTCAGATGTTCCAGACCATCCTCGGTGACAGAGAAAGAAGAGCAGAGATGAAGAGACACTCACCTGCAAAATAAAGAGAGACACAAAGTATTAGTACAATCAGAGCTGTTGGGAAGAATAAACATATGTAAGTTACACAATACAACCCTATTATATTTATTACAGAGGAAAGAATATAAGGATGAAATTCATTCAGAGTCACGCTGCAGTAAATCCCATCCGTTAAACTGAAACACAGAGACAAAGATAAGTAGGTCCCCCATGTGCGTTGAATTAGCAGAGCACGACAGGAATGGCTGCGGCCTGTGTCACGAGCAAACATGTCAATCCAATGTGTGAATTTGCCTCCACATGTTGGGACACTGGATTACATTATCGTGTTTTAATCTTCAGAGCATGTTTATCGCTTCTCAAGTGATTTTGGCAACAAGACTAAATCTGGATCTCATGAATCCCGTTGCACAGAAAGAAGACTGGTGAGTGGGACTGAACCATGTTGGGCGAAAGGCAGGTTCACTGGTTAATGTCCCCATCTACTGGACAAACACAGAGCAAAGCAGAAAAAGAAAGCAGGTAAACTCCTAAGGAATACTACAGTGAGTTGTGAAATCCTTACATTCATAGCGTTTTAATTTATATTATTTATGTGAAAGTGGCTGATACCCCAAATTTATTGAAGGGTGGGTTATGAGCAAAATAAATACTCACACAATATTGGCTTAGATTTGATTAAGGAAGATTTGATTATTTTGTCACTTTTGTTGACATTCCATTTTTGTCAAGAGATAATTACTGTATCTTGACAATAAACTAGCATTAAACATTAAACAGAGCTAATTTCTATCAGTGTTTGCAAATTGGTGCAGCTCCATTGAATTTACTAGACTTTTGGGCCTTGCTGAAGGCATGAGCTCTAGAGTGCCAGTCGAGTTATAATGTGTTACAAATGTTAAAATTAAACTGTGCAATAAGATGTATTAATCTCTCCAAATTTGTTGCAACAGCTGTAAATAAATGCGCAAACCATAATAATTAAAAGGGCACTCAGATGAGTGTATACCATCAACATATCCAAACAGTCCCCCCCCTTCTTTGGATATGCACCACATTTCACCCCCAAATAAATATATGTCCCCTAAACTTGCCTGAAAGTTACATTAGGATCCAAGAATCAAAACTAAAAAAAATTTGAAAAACTAAAACTAATTCACCACATGAGTGTCTGTAGATTACTAAAT
Organism: Pseudopleuronectes americanus; assembly: GCA_038501795.1. Taxonomy (NCBI): domain Eukaryota; kingdom Metazoa; phylum Chordata; class Actinopteri; order Pleuronectiformes; family Pleuronectidae; genus Pseudopleuronectes; species Pseudopleuronectes americanus. The sequence continues at coordinate 21,631,737 of CM076722.1, forward strand.
TATTCGACTACATGAAAGAAAGTGAAAGATCCTGGATCGTTCCCTGATCTGGATCCTCATCAGAATATAATGGGTTCTTCCCTGACCCATACCACATCCTTCCACCAAGGTTTTTGGTAATCCTTCCAATAATTTTGCGTAAACTGGCAGACACACAGACAAATAAATATAGATTCTTGGCAGAGGTAATAATACACTGCTATAATGCTTTAATTATAATTGAAAAAAACCCAGTAGTAAATTATTTTTCTAAGGAGTAGTTTCCAGTTTCTGTAAGTACTCCCACCACTAGATGATGAATCCCAAACACCCAAGACTACAATCTTAATATGTGAGAAAATACCAGTAAACAGGGTCTGATGGGGACTTAAACTGTTCCACACCTCCTTAGCAATAAAACTATTTCAGATGAGATTCCAGACATTATCCTGTATAGTTCATGACGGGGTCAGTCCCCTTTGCCCTTGACGCTTACCGCCCACGTCGCTCTGCTTCTGTGCAGGAAGGACCCCTCCTGAGCATACGTACACTTCCACTGTGCATGTGAGCTGCGTATGAACACCAGCTCTACACCATCAGCCCTGATAGTGTTTCCTCTGTGGAACCAACACTGTGATAAATCATCACCTTGTGACATCAGTGATCAGGGGAATATCCCCGCTCTAAAACTGGACCTGTCTATCTTCCGGAATGGTTTTCAACAGCTGACTGTCACTGAGTGTTTATGGTGAATGCTTATGTTAAGTGTTTGACATTGCCAGTTATTGGGAGGATTAGTGGGCAGGTTTTAAAAGTTTTATGGACAATCCACATCGTTCTGCTCCCTTTAAATGCTTATGTCTTCTTTTTAAGGCTTCACAGTTTGACACTCACAGGGCGATGTTAAAAGATAATCCAGGAAAATTAAGAATTTCAACACAAATACAGTAGAACAATGGTTACAAAAATACAAAACAAGGGCTAATCACAGTAGATGACAAAGTCTAAGAATCTAGGGCTTCAACTTTACAACAACTATTCTCACTATCAATTCATCTGCAAGTATTTTTCATTATTCATCGAATAAAGTGGCAAAGGTGACATTTAAAAAGCTGTCAAATGATCAACATGTGTCTCAGAAAGAAAGCTCAACTTCCAGACACTGCAGACATCATCATCTGTCCCTTTGGTGGGTGTGACCATGTCCTGTTGTTTGCTGGAATTTGTCAAGTGGAGGAAAGAGCAGCTTATAGGCTTTACAAACCTGTGATCTGTGACAGGGGACTAGCTACAGACTGTCTGCATGTCAAGCTGATGCTGACTCGGCTTGCACTGTTCTGAGATCAGGTATTTGTAAGCATTTGCAGTGTGAAACATACTTGCGCATACATTGTTGAGAGGTAACAGCGGGAAAACGCTTCATGTTTGAAAAGTTTTAGAGAAAAAACTGCTGCACATATTTTGCAGATAGTTCATTTGTGTGCGTAATGTGCAGGCAACTGACAACTGCTGTCAAATCTAACAACAACATGATGAGAAGTTTAATTTCAGTCCCTGCTGCTATCTTGGATGAAAAGGCTTTTTTGCACCGCAGTCACTGGTCTGCCTCAGTTTTTGTTAGACCCCCCCTGTCACCAACACTACACAGATGCACTGGTCCTCCTCACAATGATGACATAACACCACAGTGGTATTTATTACATATACAGAAATAACGGTTACCACCACCCACCCCTTGCTGCTCTACTACACACTGCACGCCAACCACTTAATCAATGACCCAGTCCTATTTAAAAAGCACAGATTGATGTGTACAATGACATTAAATCTGGTTAAGAGATGGATTCTGGCAAAGAAATGTGTGCACAGGAAATGAGAAAAAACTAATTTCCTGAACATCCACGAGAAAACATCCAGCTGGAGAACTGGACACCAACAACATGCCTCAAACATCTTCACCCAAACACACAAGTATGTAGAAATCTAAAGTGGTTACTGACATTATGTAAGTTTCACTTGAATAACTGTCTGCATTTGTTGTAGCAGCCCTACAGAGAGCTGACGTGTGAAAACTGCTGCTGCCAAAGTCATGCATCATGTTTTAAACTAGTGAAAATTAAAACAATATATAAGACTAAACGTGTAACAACAGGATGTGAGAGGAGGCAGCCAGACTCTCATCTGGAACATCCCATCATCGTCACATTTCCTGAACGGACAGTTTGCTGCCGGATGGTGTGTCAAGGACAACATGATGTTCCAAGTACACTAGTATGTTTAAAGGAAAGTCTGTCTTCTAGCCATCTAACTGTCTTCCTGGAACATCCATCTATTCAGTGTCAGAAGGGAGCTCTAATGTACCATTTACAGAGGTGTATTTCCTTTTGAGGCCAGTTTTTCATTTTTTTGTTAATCTGTTAGCTCCCCAGGAAACGACACCATGTTCCATGATCTGCCTACTTGGTGAGGACAGTTTTATCATAAGAATATTTATGATCAGACCCATATGTCCACAAAAACTACCAAAACCCCTTTCAGCAGGCGAAAAAACACAGAAAGTACAAATGTGGGAACCCTCTCCCAGGACGGACAGAAGTACAATACTAATACAAGTTGAAACAGTAGTTAGACAGATTCATCTCATCAAGTTAATTTACTTCAGAGCCTTCAGCCTCATCTCATTACACTTCAGGGGATGGAGTTTGATTAGTAAGTTCACTCACTGAGAAAAGTGCTGATGAAGACAGTGAGCTGTGGTTGAAAGCTCTGGAAAAAGCTAGTTCTCTGAAACTGCTGAAAAGGGTTTTCTGAACATTTCAGTCTAATAGCTGCACGCAGTGTTAGTTTAAGAGTCCTCTTCGTGTCACAAACATATACACAGCTTTTAGTTTTTGGCACACAAGGTGGCTGTAACCAATTGGCTGACATTGGGCAAGAGGCAGAGTATTTACATTCATACCTACCTACCATAACTAGATTCTGGTGACATCTCAAAGTCCACCTGAAATTTGTTTCATATAGTTGCAGTAGAACAGATGGTTTATGTCAGCTGAGGTAGTTTTTATAACACTGATGAACAGCATGAGTTCATTTTGCCAACAAGTTTAGTTTTAATTAATTTAGTGATGCTAAAAAAAGACTTCCTGATTGACAGCTGGACTGACTCACGATTGGTCGAACGAGTGTATCGACAGGAGCTCACTACAGCATCTCTACCCAGATCGATGCAGTATGGACTCTTGCTCCAAATGTGCAAAATGGCAGCGTTTGTATCCAGGATAATTTGGTTTTATTTCTGGATAGTGGGAGGAAGTGCAGACCTGTCATCCATCTTTATTTACAGTCAATGGTCCAATCAGTCCGTTCTGGTAGATATTGTGAGGATTTCTTGTTTTGTAGCTGTCTGGTGTCATTTGAAGGTGATGTAATAATGGTAAACACAGTGGACATCCATGAGCCATGGCAGTGATTTGATGCAACACTTACACAAGATATGTGTTTCTGCTGCTGCAGAAATATTTAATAAAGCAGCAACACTGTAAAGACCCTAACCCTAACCCTCACTGAATCACAGACATTCCTGCTCCTGCGGGGTCCATGGCCCAAACTCACCCCTGCAAAAGAATATTTGACCACCCACTAGGACCTGGTGACTGGAACCTGCTTCTGTCAATAACCTTAACACATTTCCACCAGTGTCAGTTGCACTGGTAACTGCCAGACAGACAAACCTCCACCAGCCAAGCATTTAGAAAAACAAACACACACACACATTACAGCACCACTTCTCACTCTGTGGGAGGTCTTTGAGTCGTGGTGCAGCCTGATGAAACTCAGTGGGAACGTTTTCTCTCGATAATCCCAGAGTGTGACAAGGGAAAAAAGCATCTTTGAGAGAGGGAAAGATTCCTCCTCTGTGGGCTCTGCACTGAGAGTCAGCAGCTCAGCAGGGTCACACTGAGCAGAGAGTAATATACTGCTCAGGCTGCTGATACAGAGCATTAAGAGCAAGTTAGGGAGCAGTGAGCGACGACAAGACAGTAAATCTGCTGAAGACCAAGTGAACACAGTCAGTATCCATTTATTGCAGAGTTACTCCTCTGCATACTGAATTCATCTGTGATGCCGCATTTAGCATGCTTAGCATTTAGCCCCAATGCATACAGACCAGTGATTTAGACCATAGGAAAGTTTACTGATGTTACATCAAGTGAACCTTTTCCCTATAGAAACTGACCTATTTTTGCAAACAGTCACCCTCTGCTGGTTATTTGAGAGGAAACAGGTTTCCAGCATTGGCTTCACCCTCCGGATCCGGAATCTACGTCAATCTTTATATTCAATATGTGGTGAAAACCCAACACCTGTGACCCTGACTCATCATCTGTTCATCTACATCTGTAGGTCTGACAGTACCTGTGACTGTACATTCTAAACATGAACTATTACAATTAATCCACAGGCTTTTAATAAAGGATTTGGCTGTTTGAATGTGTATATTGTGTAATTTCATAAGTGAATCAATGTTTTGGGTCCTCGAAAGGAACGTTTCAATTCCCACGGGTCCCAGTGAATAATCCGCGCTCATGTAAAATCCTTCCTTAACTGCTGATACAGTGGGTTGAGTTACGACTTCAACTGTCACCTCTCCTCGAAAAGAATAAAACAAACTCCAGACAAATCTAGGAAAATAACATGTTTTGAGGATTGGTATGAGGACAATAAAGTTGCGGTCGCCTCTATTATGTTGAACACAATCATTAGCCGCTTTAAAACATGTTGGTCTGTGTTCCCTGCGAGTACAGACAAGAAAAGCAAACAGGCTCCAGAATATGGACGACACATTGATTCAATGAGAAACAAACTTTCCTTTATAGCAGGTGCTATAAAGGAAAGTTACTGGTTCCTAGAATCTGCAAACTTTTCAAAGACCCCCGGGAGTTTGCGGACCCCCATTTGAAAACCACTGCTGTGAAGGACACAATTAAGCACAATTGCTTAATTCACATTAGGGCTCTACATTAGAGTTTTGACATTGATTTTGAATGACAGGAAATACGTCTCAGGAAATACGTCTTATCCATAGTACCAAACACAGTGTTAAGTTTAACATGCAGTGCATCGTATGTGCTGCATATTTACACGGATTTAGATTTTCTTTTAACTAATTCATATTTAGGTATATTTAGAACGGCACTGTATCATTTTTTTTTAATTAGCTATTAATTACTTGATTATGTCGAGGAAATAGTGAAGAAAATGCACATCTAAAGATGATGTTACCAAGATACAGAAACATATAAAATGTTTAATTTAAGTTTCATAAACTTCATAAACACAAAACCCTGCATCCAACAAGAAGTGGCTGAAATCCAAGCAGGGAAATCCCTCTCTCTCTCTGACTGAACAGCCAAAGATTCAGATGCATCCCTCAGGCTGTTCACATATTCTGCTTGATATATTCATCGCTTCGCATAACTGCTGGATGACTTAACGGTGTCAAATTCCAATACACATCAGCCTTCATTTATTCTGTAAATTACCATACAAATAATCCCTATAAGACATAACACTAGTAAATGTATGTAACGCAACAAATACAGGATGTTTTTAGGCAGATACAGATAGTTGATGATGTTAATAGATTTTTTACAACTCATATTTGTTTAGTTGTAGTAATGAACTGGAGAGCACAATGGTGCACAGTTATGACACTGTTTCAACACATATCTTTTTACGGCTGTGCTGATAAAGCTGTGTTCAGCTAATATCAATATATCACCATATTGGTTGTGTTCTGAAGCATCTATCGACTGTATCCATCAGTGTCAAAATGCTCCCCCCGAATATTCAGCATACATGCACAATCCATATGCAAATATAACTTGTGCATTTGTTTAAGTACATTAGTGCAACATGTATATATGGTTTTATGCTTTGATGCCAATCTTAAAATAAATAATACATACAAGAAAAGAAAAGCATATAAATAGAGAATAAGTAGTTTTGTCTGTTTCAGGCTGAGGCAGTGATGTAAATACCAAATTGAGGTTCAGCTAAAAATCCTGTAAATCCAGTCTTGCCACATAAAACAGTCCCACTCTCTGATTTGCACCATCAGCTGCAGTAGTTGAATGAAATCAGAAACATTAAAAGTAGAACCATCCTTCAGTGTTCTCTGAAATCTGACAACTGACAACTTCAGTCTCCTGACAGGCACTGACAGACTCAGACAGAATCCTGTGAATACTGAATCATGTGTTTGCTGCCGTGTGAAGAGTTTGACCCATGTGCAGTCACACCCTCAATAATGTCCGCCCACCGTCTGCTATCCACCTGTATCACTTTACCTCAGCTCGGCCACCTGTCCCCTTTCTCTCCTGTTCAGCTGCACCTCTGTTCAGTTATGCATAGTGAGCGTGTCTTACCTTTGCTCGAGCTGAAGGACTCCATGCTGAACAGTCACAGCTACATCCACCGACCAAGTCCAAACAGCCACAGTCACTAACTCTCTCTCTTTCTTTGATCTCAGTGTGTCTCGCCGGATCTTGATCTTTCTCTCCCTATCTGTGTTCCTTCTCCGCTCTCTCTCTTTCAAGCACGTCACACTGTGTAGATCAACGAGTACGAGTCCCCCCCCACCCCTCCTTCTTTTTCACAGGTCAGAGCCGCCCTTCATTATAATAATACCTCTGTTAATGTGTGTGTGTGTAGCATTGGAGTGTTTGAAAAAGAGCAAAAATTTCTGAGCAGCAACAAAAGCAAACAAGGGTAGAGTTGAACCGACACAAAGAACATGAGTGAACGGATCAAATGCAATCATGCACAATCTCATTGTGTCTTTGCTGCTGTGAAACATGAGATTAAAAATACTTGATAATTACAGTCACATTAGAATATTCATGAGGGTAAATGCGAGGGTTTCATGCAGCTTCAAGAAGGAGGGGAAAAAGACATGTTCAAGGTCCACTGTATCGTGAGAGCGTGTCAGAGAAACGAACTAAGAGTGTCTTGTTCTGCAGAACAAAACAAAAAGTCTGGGTGACAAATTTCAACAGAGACAGCAGTCTTTAGTGATAAAAGAGTCCCACAGAGGCAGAGGGCTGCACTGGACTGGGGCCACATCTGTAGTCTGAGCGAGCCTTTGTGCTGACACCACAAGAATGTATGAGTTGGGGATAACTGTAAAGATTTGGTGGGTGTGTCTGCGTGATGAAACAGTGTATTTTTCTATATGTGTGCAATCAGCCCATGAAACTCTGAAATTCATCATCAGGCCTGTGAGGTTCACATCGGTGCAAGTGGATACATTAAAGTTTTTGAAAGTCTCACAATGCACAGTCAATTATAACCTGTGGGAAGTGTCAATACTCCCACTAGGCGTGTGTTTAACTGAGCGCCATTAAAAAGGGTTAATGATTAACATATCGTCTTAAATTGCAGCACAGCACAGCAAAGCACACATTAACCCAACCTGGAGATTTCAAGTGGACCAAGGGGAGAGAAGTGCAAATGGATCCTGAGGATTAAGATTCAGTTACGTTCTGTAAATATGGTAAATGGCAGAATTAAAAAATATATATGGATACAAGTGAACTGTGGTCAAATAGCTGTGTAAGGAGAGGTCCTAATGAAACTGGACAACGAAATCCTAAAACGATGATACCTTTTTTTTTCTTTTCTGAGTCTGATAAACCCTCTAATCCTGCTTTTAAAACAAAAACAACATCACAGACACAGCATGAAAGCCATCATCTCTAAATTATTTCCTTTAACAATCAGTCTTGTGTAAATAGTGTCGGATATTTTGTAGGATATATTATACACTTTGATCATCTTTAAATCTGGAACGTTTAGCCTCAGAAACTCAAACCATGCACGAGAGTATCTTGTTTGGTTTCTGTCTGAATGTTTCCTCACATATTGAGCAACTTCCTGAATTTTTACAATCTTCGTATATGGCACTGCAAGCACCTTGAGTACATTTCCATGTATGTTTCAAATACTGTCCAGTATAACAGGTAAATGTGTGTCAGGTTCATTATCTTGTAAGCACGTCCCTAGAGCCAGCTTGAAAATGAAGAGTCCGAGCTCCAAATGTTTTCCATCATATCTTCTAATTCCCAATTTCATTGCAGTGTTCGCTCTTTATTCTCAAGCCGTTCTTTGAATGTGTCTACTGACACTAATGTCACCATTGCTGCCCCCAAGTGGCGGAACAAATACAGGTCTTAGAGGTTTAAGAAACTTGGTATTGAGCCTCCTTAGCTACCGCTTGAAGTGTTTGTTTGATATCTTGATAAATAAAAACAATCATCCACCACCCCCCCCACTGCCTATGTGAACCTGATGGACACTCTGCACCCAAAGCCACAAGCTGACACCCAGATTTTTATCTTTGACGGCACAGTCATTACGAGCCACTGGGCTCCTTGACTTCTGTTTGGTCACGTTTTCCATGAGGGAGACACTAAGTGAAGTCCAAGCTGCTCCTACTTTAATGTGAGGTCTTTCCCCTGGGCGTCACTCTCACCAAAAATAGTTCAACAACAGAGAGGGGAAACTACCCATGATGCATTTTCCAGCAGGGATGCAAAGATAAGGAATGTCCTGAATTGTGAACAAATTGCTTAAAGGCATTGTGGAGAGGGGCGTGGAACCAGATGTGTCTGTGACAAAGAGCTGATGTTCTAACGCCAGAAAAACACTTTAGCAATAAAAGGAAACATTTTAAAATACACAGTTTAATGTCTCAGAGAGATTCTGGATTCAGCGCTGATAAACTACAGCTGTAACAAGCCTGACACATTATAAATAGCTGAGGAATGTGTTAGAATTCCCACATGGCTAAATACAAAGAAATGTTTGGAAAGAATGGACTTGGAAACAAAACCGCAGACCACACAGAAGCCTGAGCACCTCCTACGTTTGATGAGAATCATAATATCCTCCTGTGCAAATCAATATTTTTTATCTCAAAACGAAATATTGCAAACATCTAATGTCAGACTGGTCACATTAATATAAAGAGGAGTTGATAGCAACTCAATTCACACTGATGAATGGTGTTAAAGGAGGTAGATAAATACTGATGATCAGATGTTATATGTTAAGTCCCTTCCTCTCTTTTAATGACCTGAAGATTGTTTTAAAACCCTTGATCTCTGCACAACTTCATTAGTGCACAGCCTGCCTTCCATTATATTGAGCATTATAAATAAAAGTGACCTATTTTTATGTGACATCATGGTTTCCTAAATGTAACAATTTCATTTTCAGCAAATAGGGAAACAATATAATACATGGGGGAGAAAATCCACTTCATAACTGGTGATAGTGAGCATTGGTTTTAGTTTGGCTACTGAGCATTATAAACAAAAGATCCCAGTTAGTTTAAGTCAGTGTTTTTCGAGTCGTTGTATTGAGGCGAATTAGATTCAGCATTTCCTCACTTCACTGAAGAGTCGATCGCTTCTGTTTCTGTTAAAGAGCTAAACTGCAAACAATCCTGCATGTCTGTGGAAAATTCACTACGTGAAACCTGTGCACATTCTTTTATTCAAATTGTCAAGTAAAACTCATTGAGTTGATTCAATGACCTTCTCCACATCAGGGCAAAGTACCTGGTTCTGATTTACAACATTACAAACATTTACACAAGATATAAATCCACTAAAGAAGTCACTGAAAGTCTAAACTATCAGGATTCAAAGAAGGTTTTTGTGTACAAGTGCTGGTCTTTTAGTGCTCATCACACCAGTAGCAGGAAAAACCAAGAAATAAAACACTTCATTAGTAAGACTCCCCAACCACTGCTATTTCTGAAGACATAGCACATTTTTTCCAAACTCATATAAGGTCACTGTGACCTTTGATCACCAAAATCTATAGTTCATCCTTAAATCTGAGTGTTTGTACCTAATTAAAGAAATTACAGCAAAGCATTCTTGAGATGATGGGATAAGGAGAATGGGAAGGATGGTAGGACGGCTCGGACATACACAGGATGGACATACACAGGATGGACATACACAGGATGGACATACACAGGATGGACATATACAGGACGGACGGTAAATCTGAAAAACATAATGCCACTGGCTGTTGCCAGAACAAGGCATTCCTTTGTATTAACCCATCCACAAGTCGCACATATCTGTGTTCTAACTTGTGGACACCCAAATGCCACCACAGGGGCAGTGTGGAGGCATGTTATGTTTTCTTTATGTTTTTCTTTGAACTATCCCTTTAGCTTGTTATTCCTAAGTAGCCAACAATCAGTGTGTGGGCAGAATGAATGAGTCATTTGTATTTGGTCTCTTAAGTGGCCTATTATACTTTAAATCATTTGTTGATCGTTCATCCTTTTTGATAAAGAAATCCAAATAAATAAACACAGGACAGAAGTGACTGCCTCTGAGGATTAGTCAATGAGTCACCCTACTGTCTGATTCACATCTCTTTTAAGAACTAAAGTCTGGGACATGGGAACATGTAACTGGATCATTCCTTCAACTTCAAGTTCAAGCTCAAGAGTCCACAGGGAGAAGTTCTTTGCAAAGCTGCAGAGACTCATAAAATGTCCTCCCAAATTTTTATCTTGTCCTCTTGTAACTCGAGTTATGAGTCTCATCTTATTCCTTTTATGCAGCTTTTTTATGACTGTTTGTTGCCTTTTTTGGCCTTTGTTCACAGCCAGCTGTCTCAGATAACAGTTGCATTACTGCAGTACTCAACAAGCAAACATTCATTATAATCCAAATGAATGTGGCAGCATTGCAGCACAGGTTTTATGCCCTAACACCATTTTCCGTTAAGGCAACCAACTCCCCGAGTCTTCAAAAGCCTCCTGCTAGTTTTTCCCTTCCTGTCTTTGTGCTTTTTGTTCCCTTAGCTGTTTCAGTGAAATCCAAGACATGAGACATTGATCCAACATAGGAGCACTTACAAGAAACAGTCAAGAAAGTGAGCCGAGCAGTACATGTCCCAACACTACCTGGGAATGGTGTCATTCACAGAATACTAGATACCACTGGATACCACTAGACCTAAAACTGAAGGAGCAAGAAAATAAAGTAAAATAATAAAGTTAGAAAAAGTGGCTATGGATTTCAGTGAAAGTCTGCAAGCTATTGAATTTCCACAGCAGAGACTGTTACTTTAAACATACAAAATCAGTGAGGAGAATATTGGCAACATCTAGAGATCCTCACACTAAACTTTGTGTTGAGAGCACAGTTCTGCCAACACATGAAAGTAAACATGTGAAAGTAAGTGAGAGTAAATGATTTATGACGTAAATTAAGACAGAGAACAAAGTAATACATCAGCAGATCAGCATTATACATCATTCTTGTGTTCACCAGCTGTTTGGCCACAAGCATGTCCACATTCATACTAATGTAAGTGATAATGACTGAGGTTAAAAAGAGATTTTAATAGAAAAAAACGAGCAATTATTTTCACACTGACCAAATAAATTGCTGTTGGACAGAAAAGGAAATATCCAGATAATTTATTCTGCCAATTGCTGAATTAATTTATCAATATAATCTGCAAATACATGCTGGTTAGAATTTGTGACTGAACCTGTCCAGATTTGTTATATCTCTGTAGTTGGTATTGGATTTCTGATTATTGATCAGACAAAGAAAAACACAACTTGATCCCTTCAAGTTTCAGTAACTTGTGCGGTTCATCATTTATTATGTCTCATATTTTGTAGAGTAAACCATTAGTTAACAGCCTGATATTCGGGCTTGACAACAGAAATGAAAGCTATCTGAGAAGAAAGACTTGGAGGGCACTCAGGAGGGGATATCTCTACCAGGGCCAAACAGTCACCTAATGAAACCACATTTAAATTCTATAGAATCTGTTTTTGGGAAAAAAATTTAGACACATAAATATCGGTCTCCTAAACAATTCTGCTTATTTTCATCAAGATCAATAATTTATTATCTGAGTAATTAATGAAAATGTTGCACAGTGCCCTGTCTCAATCTGTCCAGTAGTTATTGCATAATCTTATTACATAACAGACAAATGCAAGAGAAAACGTAGAAACTCTTTGGCGAAGGTAAGAATGTATTTTTCAGAGAGGTGGCTTGCAGCTCTTGTGAATCAGGATAGGTTATGTGAAAATGAGACAGTTGTGCAAACCTATGAGATCTCATTCAAAAGGTATTTCACTATCTTGTGAGCCAATTACAAGCAGAGCTGGACAACTGTATGGAAAATATCTGCCCGGGGCAATGACATGATTTTGTAAATTCACATGAAAGTTCTCTAACAAAACACACACAAGTACATATGTCTGTGTTTACTTCAGTAATGGTTACACATATTTCCACAGCCTTGTCTCTCCCTCTCATGCACAGACACACTGCTCACAGCCCTGTGAGGTGCCACATTGCAAAGCAAACACACAACCAGCAGGTAGTACCTCTCACTCTGTTGTAAAAATGAGTAACGCATTCTTCAATATCCCAAACTGTGGCGCCTCCTTATTTCTGGCAGCCAACGCAGGCCTCAAACTGTCGTGAATGCAAACAGTGTTCCCCCTGCAATCAGCAAACTGGTGATAATGGGAGCAGCCAGTGTGTCACTGGCACTGCTCATCGTTCACATGAATGCACCATGACGGCAGCGCAGACAGACACTTCAAAGAATGACCTGTAAAAGTTGACAAGGCAACATGCAATTACCGGAACATAATGTCTTCTATCGTCTACCAGATTCCATTTAACTTTTCTTTTTCAATTTAATCGTGAGACATAAACAGCCTCAATGTCAGGATGCTGTGGAAAATCCCAGCAAATATCTCAATTCTTCTCTCAATGGAACGGGCACAAGATTGTTTTGGTTGGAAAACATCCAAATGCAATGTGGTTGACATTTACTGATTACGCAAAAACCTGGACTACCTGTCCTCTGTTTAACTTGCATCACTCCAGAGTTGATAAATAGCACAGTGTGTCACCTTTGCCATGGATTCTCCTGGTCAGGAAACAGAGGTACAGCAGAGTATGACGAGAAGGAAGCCGAGTCTACGTAAGAGGGCTCTTTAAGTGGGAAACTGGGATACGGTGGCACAGAAACAGGGGAAGTGAAGGCAGGAAGACAAGCAAAGGGTCTGTGTGAGCCACAACTCCTCGAATCACAGGTCAGGGAATTCCCTGTTACTCTGATTAGGGAGCTGTGTGTGTGTGTGTGCTGAATGAGTGTGCAGCGTGCATGACTGATAGTGGGGAAAGAAAACCCATTAACGCACACAGAAAAAAATCTGTTATTGTTTTCAGGAATGGATAAAGGAAGAGGAGGGAGCCGCTGAACTCCGTCATGGTGCTCATTATATTTGAAAAACTAATTTTAGGCGTTTAGCTCATGCTTTGGTGTTTCTGCAGGCTGACAAATGTGTACAGAGAATTGTATTTATTTTCAAAATAAATGCAGCAGCGACACATTTACAAATCAAACAGCATTTCCTGAATAATGAAAATTATTTAATTTGGACAACAGAGGAGAGGAAGTTGCACACGGTCGAAGACCTCACCCTTTACTACTGCGTTATAGTTTTAGATTGAAAGGCAGAAAATGTTTTTCAAAATGTTTTTGACAGTGACATTGCTCCCCTTTAGCCTCTTTATCTTTAAGATCAATAGACAAGTGGGAATCAGCGGCGAGATGTATCAAAGTGCATTTATTTTATTATTGTGCATAATACCTTTTTTCACATTTTGTAATCTTCTGAATGAAGATGTTTATTTGGGGGTATCTTCACTTTTACAAAATTACAGAAGCCATTAAATATCTGCACTTTCTGCTCAAACTGATATCTTTAACCCAGAGGTAACAGGACATGCATTATGGGATTTAATTCATCACCTCTTCTTGAGCAACATTAGAGGATTTCCGAAACATCGAAATCAACTCCACTTGACTGAGAAAACAGACAGGGTCGCCAATCCTCACCTCCACAAAAGCTCTCTGTTAAACCATATTTGCCACAGATCAGGTGCAGTGTGACAGATGGATGCTCCCAATGCAAACAGGAGCTGTCTGAGGATATCTGTTAGGACGTAAAACACAGGAGGGCCTGTGGGGGTTTCCATGGCTTCCCTCAAGGAGTATAAGGGAGAATGAAATTAATTCAGGGAGGAAATGGAGTGACACACAGACTCTGTAAGTCTTGATGCTTTCATGTAACTGTGAATTGGCCTGTAACACTGATATGCATAAACCGATGACAGTAAAATGTAAAAGATCTGATGGGTGAGAATCAAACTCTGAGATGCTATCTACATATGTTGCTCAAAGTCCTGGTCTGACTTTCACACTGTGGTGAGATCCAATAAATTGTTTCCTATTAGTGTAACTGTGTGAAGACTCACACACACACACACACACACACGTCTATAGAAAAAAACTAAACGCAGACAGTGACACAGCTGTAATTATGTGGAGGTTCACGCTGTGACACTGATAAACCTGAGACGTTAGATTCATGTGATCATTTCTAACGTCCTCATCATAAATACCAACCAGCTTCTGCCACTATGATTAATCATGTGATTCTAAATCAAGCATGAGCTCATTTCCTTGGGAAAACAAGTGGGTGCTGGATGGCTGGGGTCTGAGTGTTAAGTCAGCGTGGTGTTCATTTATCAAGAAAATCAATGTGACCACCACAGGACTTCGCCATCATTCTACCCGACCACCACCCGTCTCCACCCTATAAGGTTGGGGAGTGGCATTATCTCACCATCAGCTCACATATCGTCTAGACTTTGACCTTTTTGGTGACTTCATTTGTGAGTCTTGTGGGACTGTATTAGATTTTTACTCCAATGCTAGGGTTTTTTTGGTGTTTTTTTTTATCTTCTTGCAGAGCCTGTACAAGTTGCCTCCAATACTCTCTATATGGTTCTGCATATATTGCAAATTTTTCTACAGTTGTGTAATCTTGGAAGCTAAACACACACACGTCTGTTTGCTTGTTTAGAGGCTGCTAAGACATTTGCGCCCAGCACATACCAGTTACACCTATTCGACTTTACTAACACTGTTTAGTAACAATGGCCATCATTACTATCAGTTTAAAGCTGCCTCCAGTTAGAGACAGGTCACTCATCAAGAGTCTGACAACAGAAACTGGAACGGCACGTGTGCATAACTTGTTCTGAGAGGTCAAACCTGACGGGTCACATGCTGAGGAGATGCAACTATTGGAGCATGCAGGGATATACAATAGAGAAGAAAATGTGTAGACGTCTTTGTTGTCAGTCATTCCATATTTTCCCCTATTTAATTTGAAAACTTTGTGCTGCAATTCATACCACCTGTCACACACGTGCATGCGTGCACACAGACACGCACACTCACACAAACACACTCTAACACACACACAGTAGAGCTGCCCCTTATTACACCACTAACTTCACTTGAGGCAAGTTGATGTTCAGCTTTGCATTGAGGGTTTGCATGGCAAATATGAGGTAAGAGCGCACATCATTCAAAAAGTGGGAGTTTCAGTCCACCTCAGTATTCGTCTCAGAGGTAGGGGAGAGAAATCCAGCGTGTAGATGAGAGGAGCACCCTCTCTCTTTGCTTTTTTCTACAGAAGCTTTATGCTTTAAAGATGTCTCATTTTGAAATATAATACAGACGCTGGGTTATCTGAAGCTTCTGCTGCTTCTCAAACAATAGCAGCGACAGACACCCCTCCCTGCCTGCCTTCCCTCAGAGACACTATAACACAATGGAATATCCACCCTCAATCTTTAGTGTCCGGCCTGTGTCGTTTTCATGTAAATCCAAACACTAACTCTGTAATTCTGTGAATTAAAACCAGGAATGAAATACCTTTCAGAGAAGTTATCTCTTGTTGGATTGACCTGCAGCTGTCCATTGGGTCTTTCTGGCCTCCTTGTGAAGAATGATGTGAGTGAACGCTGTAAATATTGATGAGGATTCAGAAGTGTCCTTCCTGTCTGGCACAGCTGATGGCAGAGCTGATGCTCTCGCTGAGCTGATTCCTGTGTGTGAACTATCGTCTCTGCCACTGCAGGTCTGCTGAGCAGGACGCTGCTGCTCTGTTTTGGTTCCTGTCATACACCATGTGTACAAACACACACACACTTACTGTGACACACTGTGAAACACGGTCTGTCGCACATCTACACACACAAACATTGTGTGTGCCGGAATTTACTCAGTGCAAAGCTCCTCCCTTGTCCCCTCCTCTTCACTGCAATTTGAACTCAGCCAATAATTGAGTCAAATAGCTACCTTCTTTTCCACAAACCAGCTAATCACAACAGAGAGTAAGAGTGGATTAGCTATCATTTAGGAAGGAGTTTGTAGAAGATACAGTTAAATAGAAGTAGTGGATAGAAGCAAGATTTATTGATTAGTTGAGCAAAAGACAGCAGAAAAGAGAGAGAGTGTGTGTATGTGTGTGTGTGTGTGTGTGTGTGTGTGTGTGTGTGTGTGTGTGTGTGTGTGTGTGTGTGTGTGTGTGTGCATTTATACCTATATATTTGTGAGGACCATTTTAAGCATAGACTTAGGGCATAGACCTGAGAGAGTGTGTGTGTTTGGGTGTGTTTAG
>CM076722.1:21648527-21708527 GCA_038501795.1 Pseudopleuronectes americanus
TCAGACCACACCCTGCTATTCTTTTCCAGGATGAGCCTCCTGCTCAAACAGACCGACCACAAACACACAGAGAGATACAACAAATATCTCTCTCTCTCTCTCTCTCTCTCTATCTCTCTCTCTCTCTCTAAGTCCTAACCAAACTTGCTAAATGCTAATTACATGTTTACCAGCTGTGAAGATATGACCACATAATCACATAATGATATCTTTAGTCACAGCAATAGAAGATAAAACAAGACGTTGCAGCTATAATACAAAAGATGTCCAGCAGGGGTTTGGAATGATGCTCAAAATTATAGTCAGTCCTATGCATGTAAAGATTAGGGTGCAAAGAGACATAGGGCAATTCTTTGAAAACTTAATATAGTGCACAACAATTTCCTTGTATTACTGTACATATACATAAATAATGCAGTATAAATATTTCTGTCCCAGTAATATGTAACTTTATATCAGCAGAAAAACAAGAAACAGTATTTACACAAACAAATATGTAGTTTGTCTATGATCTGCAGGATGACCCATCCTTGTGTGACATTAGACGATGACACAGTTTATATGAACGTTCCAACTTGTGTTGATACATTTAGTTAAACCTGCATTACCTGGGTAATTTCCTGGTCCCTTGGGGGAAGAGGAAATAACTTATAAAAGCATGATTGACGTATTATCACCCCATAGTTGACAAATGTGAAAATGTGAAATTGTGGTTTCCCAAATCCAAAGTATTTTACAGGCAGCCTCATGAATTTAAGATAATAGTCGCAAAACTTCTTGCCTTGTTTTGCTCTCAACCTTCTGCAAGGGAAATATCTGGTTCATTATCTGAAAACTGCTCCACTCTGTGCACCTGTCAATTGCTAACTCTGCCTGTCACCCATCTGGTGCTGCTAGTAAATAGTTTGTTTACTATAGATTGTTTTTCTGAGAGTAGTTGAGGCTGGAAGGAGGGATGATTAAACCAAAGTAGCTTGTCCAGGATAAAAACAATGATCCAACATAAGCTGAATCAGATTAGCTGAGGGGCACTGTTAACGATGCTAAGGAAAACATAGGAGCATGAAAAATGTAGAACTATAATAAACATCTTAAAATAACCTCAGCTGAGAGTCTCTGTGGCTCAAACACAAACCTCCTGCAGCTACTTCACTTCAATGTAAAGCAGTCAAAGCATGTTTTTCTTAAAATCCTCTGACAAGCTTTTGAAACCGAGACAAACTCCAACAATCATTGCCTCTATTGAGCAAATTCCAAGCTGTCCATAGTAAATAAATTACTTCCTTTGTACTGAGTGTCTGGGAGAATTAAATGGTGAACATTCACATCATTCCTCCACATCACCATGGAAGCCCTGCGTGTACCTTGAAGCACAGGCTGCAGTAAAGCCACAGGAAATGAAATAAACTGTACCGAATAAAAATGGAACACAATACATGATGGCAAATCAATGTTTCCACTAATAATCTGTTAGCCACCGTCTCGGCTCAGACAGCAGGGAGTCTTACAGCAGAGCTATTATTTGATTCAGCGCTCGAATGGCCTCTTGTACATAATGAAGGATGTCTGGAGGAAACAACTGACACTTTTTTGGCAGCAGGCAAAATGGAAGTCTAGCTGTTCTGCAATTCAATGGTGTGTGTTTGTGTTTGTGTGCGTATGTGTGTGTGTGTGTGTACTGTAAGCCGTGTGTGCTTTTGAGAAGGAGGTTTCGATGAAAAGCTTTTGGAAGTAGAAGCGGCAGCCGTCTCTGAGTTCACCCTGAGGACTGATTTTGTGTGTGTTAAGTTTTGTTACAGCTCGCTATGCCTGAAATCAGTGGCCAACTGGATCTGCGCCCATCTTTCTCTTTCCATTCCTTGTCACTTTGAGATGTTCCATTAGCGACACTTTCTAACCATACAATGGAGTAAAGGGATGTTAACACTAAATTTGTTATTAAGAATCAGCAGCACAAGCACTTTCAACACTCATCAATGCGACTGTTGATGCCTCTGTGCAGTGAAGTTGAGCAGAAATAACTAAATTATGCGTTAAATAGAAACCAAATATATGATTTAACAACATATACTCTACGGCATAAACAAAAACGTACACAATGAAATAGAAAATTATGGAAAAAAACCACTGTAACTATTTGTATCAATGAATAAAAAAATAAAAACATTTGAGGAATGCAGGAATGACCTGATTATTTATTTCAACTATATTTAATGACCTGGATAAATCTGTACAATCACATTTTCAGCCTCTTGACATGCTACATAAGGCTCAACATTACCTCCCTGCTGTTAGCAACACATTTGATAAGAACTGTGAACTGTTAAGCTACAGCGTGTTTGTTCTAAATATAAATTAAAGACTTATCAGGTCCCTTATCAGATCAGGAAATGAGCAGTGTGTGTTGCTGACAAGCCTCCAGTTTATTCGCTCAGTAATTAACCATTTCTGTCGTGCTGTGGCAGATTTGCAAACACCACACACCTTAAAACATGGCCTGTAGCTGCACATGCAATCACAGATAACGCCTCTAATTGCAGGAGTAAATGGAGGAATGGAAAGACTTAATTGCTGCAAGCACTAAAAAACCTGTGCGTAAGCTGTATCTGATGTGGAGCCAAGTGCAGGTTGATGGTATTTCTACAGATTGTCTGCATTTGATGCAGATTCATTAGATAGACTGGAGTACTGTCATTGTTTAAAGAGATGGGGTTACATGGTAAGATGGCCATAAACATATATGGCAACACATGCAGCAGAATATTATATATTATCCTAATTTAACTTCTGCCCTGCACCTAACATTTGGAACGTGCAGACATTTTCCGCTGGTATCCGTTTCAAACATTTAACAGACCTGCAGCTGCTCATATGGTTACACACTGCAACAAACAGCTTACACTGTCAAACACTGACTCTTCAGCTGTTCAAGGTTATGCGGATGAATCAGCCACGAGCTGCGTTTAACTGGGTCCTGGGAGGAATGACAGTTATGAGAAGCAGGGCCTTTGTCATGCTACCCCCAGCCGGAGCTAGACTTGTTTGCTTCTGTGCATTTTATAAGTCCAGCAGAGTCTTATAGCAGGATCCTGCCAATTTACACAAGAGTTTATTAGCAGACAGTAAATTGCTGAGGTTTCTACATTAAACACTGCAAAAGGAATCTTCCCTTAATCCTCCCAATAACAGTCAAAGTTATCTTTCACTGCATCACTGATGAGTTTATCACTGCTAGACATGCCAGCTAGACTAGTTATCATGCTAGAATCCTGCCTGTCCTTCACTTTACTGCCTTTTTTAGCCGTGTCAGTGAGAATGTGAGTAAGTGTGTGGCGTTCATACTCCAACTATTGGAATAAAAACTGAGCAATCATGCCATAATTTACCAAAGAAACAAATACTAACATTGAAAAGAACACAAATCTTCAGCGCCTTCCTTTTTTTCTTCACACAGGTGGAGGCTTGAAACAGGCTTACAGGCAACTATGAGTTACTGCATATGTTAAAGGTCATGCAAGTGATCAGATTACATGTCACGATTTTGTTTAGAGACCCTACATATATTTTTTACATGATGAAATAGACGAGTGTAGATTCTTTTACAACAGTATGTTTAAAATAGGGGTGTGCGATCTCAAGAAAATGTCTAGAAATTGAATTTTATAAGCTCTCGCCGATTTAATCTCAGGTTGGTTAGTTTGGTTACTTTCCCTGTGGGTGCGTTCACAAACTCTCAGGTTGCCGCATATCGGCCCTCCTCCTTCCCCCATTGACCTGCGCTCAATTTACACTATAAGATACATAGCCTTGTTTCCTTGCTACTCTGAACGAGCCTATCCATCCTTCCCCTATTTGTGCCGATAATCCTCTTGAGGGTCACAGGCGGAGCAGATGCCAATCCCAGGTGACATTGGGTGAGTGGTAGAGGACACCCTTGACATGTTGCTAGTGTATTAAGATTGAGATACATTTATTTATTTATCCCACACACACATGCAGAGATATGCACAGACACACTCATGCAATTGTAGGGACATTTAACCTCTGCATTTAACCCATCTGGTGCAGAACACACAGAGCAGTGAGCAGCCATGTACAGCGCCCGGGGAGCAGATGTTGGGGGCGTAAGGTTCAAGATTCAAGATTCAAGATTTTTTATTTATCAAATGCACAACAATAACATTAAGCAGTCGCTGGCAGTGAAATGCTTGAGTCACAGGCTCTCTTCTAACAATGCTCAATTACAACCTAAAAAATAAAATAGAAATAGTATAAAATAGAATAAAATGGAATATCAAAATTTTAAATAAAGTATATATATGTCTGAATATATATAAAAACAGCTGAAGAGAAATAAAAACAACAAAGTGCAATTTGTGCAATGGTGCAAATATGTCACAGTGCTAGTTTGGTGGAGTTATTATAGTTCAGAGGAGTTTAAAAGTCTTATGGCCTGGGGGATGAAACTGTCTCTGAGCCTGGTGGTGCGGGCCCGGATGCCGCGGTACCGCCGGCCAGACGGCAGCAGGCAAAAATGTTTATGGCTAGGGTGAGAGGGGTCTTTAATAATACGGCTGCTCTTCTTCCTGCACCGCTGGATGTAGAGGTCCTCTATGGATGGTAGCGCCGTCCTGGTGATGTGTTGGGCAGACTTCACCACCCGCTGTAGAGCCTTACGGCTCAGGGCGCTGCAGCTGCCATACCAGGAGGTGATGCAGCCAGTCAGGATGCTCTCTATGGTGCACCTGTAGAAGTTGCCTTAATCAGGGGCACTACACAGGGTAGGTAGAATCCTCTTGGATTTTCGGACAGATCAATCCAGGTTCATCTTTTGTTGTTTCTCCGTGGAGTCGAACCAGAGACCTTTTCTGCCCATAGTCCAAGTTTCTGCCACGAGTTACAGAGTCAAACAACAATTCACTCTCACATTCATGTCTAAGGACAATTTTGAGTCTCCAATTAACCTAACCCCAGTCTGCATGTCGTTGGACAGTGGGAGGAAGCCGGGGTAGCCCATACAGACACAGGGAGAATATGAAAAATCCACCTTAACCACCTTCTTTCGCTGTGAGGTATCATTGCTCTACACAAAACTACTATCAAAACTCTGCTTTTTGATACTAGGTTTCTCACATCCCCTTTGCTCAGTCTGCATCAGACTGGTAGCCCTGTTACCGACATCCAGACAAAACATTCCTTCTGTCTGAGGTCACCCAGCCTCTCAAATCTCCGGCCCAATGCACCAGCTTAGAGCCTCGAGCATCAGTCAGCAGGAGAACAGCCTTCCCACAGAGAGAGAGACTGTCTGTGTTAGCCGGTGATGAAGTAGTTGAGCCAATGGACTGAATGCAACAGATCGGAGCGTGTCAATCAGGAATGTGGAGTATTGTGGACGGGTAGAATTCACTGAGGGCAGAAAGGCCATGTCAGTATTTTTATTCACAGTCGGGTTGGATGATGTCCATTGGATTGGCCAATGATGAGGCTACAACACAAACATCATTACCATTAGCCATGCAGCTTGGCAAAAAGACTGGTGGTACATCATATCAGATTGACTGACTCGACTTCGGGGTGAGATTAAACTTGCCTTTGGTCAGTTTGACAGAGGGACTGGTTCTCCTCTTCCAAGTGAGGTTTTTTTCTGGGTAATCTGGTTTCCTCCCATGGTCCAAAGACATGCAGAACGGCATTAGGTTAATTGTACAGTCAAATTGACCATAGGTGGGAATGGTGTTTGTATGTTGTCAGTTCTGAAATATGTTGGCGACCTCTCCAGGGTGTATACCGCCTCTCACCCAATGCCAGCGGGAATTCTAGCCCTTTCAAGCCCATCCCTTACCCTCAAAGGAGGATGGATGGATGGATGCATTGATGGATGGATGTAGGGAATTTGCATGCTGTCTGCAAATAACTGTCTTGTCAAAGATAGTTTGTGAGAAAATAATCATTAATCTGTTATTATACTTCTCAACAACCACGTGTTTCTGTAGTTGCAAGGATTAGACAACAGAGTGAGACATCTTAGCTTGGCATTTTCTAAAATGAACATTCATATCATATAAATGGATGTAACTTACAGACTTCATATTTTTGGTATAATAAAATTCCAAATAATACTCTGATCATGATAGGGGCCAAAATATACTTGACTGATAATAAAAAACACTGTGATGACTCTCAACCATCACCAATGGACAATGGCATTATCCATGGGCCCAGCCCTACTTCATGATTCAGAGAATCCACAACTTTATCTCATGGGTACGTCATGTTTCAGCTTGATTTGAATTCAGAACAATAATAATATTTACTTAATGATCATTATCCTGCCGTATCTTCCAGCTCCATGTGTTGTGCTTTTCAATGGCTGAAAAAGAATGTGTAGGAGAAGTAGAAACTTTTTATCTTCCCTTGTTGAGAGTCAAACCTATTACAGCTGTTAAGAGCTCCCTGCTAACCTCCCTGCCATACTGATATACGCAATACTGGTGAGGAATTCTGGGAATTGAGACAGAGGGGCAAGAAGGCATAGAGCAAATGACCCTTGTAGATTTCCTCCCATGCTCCACCCTTAGAGGCCGAAGACCAGATCCCACGGGGAGCTTCAATCTGTGTGAGGTCGCTCCCTATAAAGGGCCTGCTGTTATGAGATATAGATAAATTACAACAGAGAGGCGAACACTGGAAGGTTCTGCTGCGAGTCACATCCTATTTGTAGGGGATAAATAGAAGGTGTGATTTAAATGAAATACTCTCCGCAGTAGACAGCGGGCAAGCTGGGGCCCCAGATTCCCCCCCTCCACCCACGCGCTGAGTCAATAGCTTTAACTCAGATTTTTGGAGGTGAACCAAGACCATCACAGGAGGGATGCCGTCATCTCAGCTTTGTTTAGATGGAACAATCAGCTACTGAGTGAGAAGAAGCTGATCCACGCTTTGATTAAAGTTGATCTAAGACTCCACTGACCTGAAAGATATGGAACATAAACATATTTTTCAGCTACTGCCCCCAATGAAAATGAACTCAAAGCTTTTGGGTTTTCCTTCAAAGCCCATTCCTCTGTTTTTCTTTTTTTGTCAGGCCCGTTGTTGTGAGGACAATAATCCACTAGGGGCTGTGCTTACCACCTAAAGTAAAAGTAAGACGACTTGACAGCAGACAGCATGATCCTTTCAGTGCAGTGGAGTTACAGTGAAGTAAGAGCATGAACAATACATGAAAAACAAAATGTTTGATGTATTTTTAAATAAAAGAACAGAGTACAGAGGTTAATTCATGAATTGGGGATAGTGTAATATACATACTTAATATAAGGAACAATTTTCCTTTCATCAGATATTCACTAACCCTGCTGTGTTTCTACAGAGAGAGGTGGGAAACTCCAGGGAGCTGTAAACTGGATGCTTACATGAGGCTGGAAACACTGTCTGTGCCAAGCAATGCCTCCCATGGGCCTAGAGGGAAAGTACAGGGAGCTGGCAGTGTGTGTGCGTGTGGGGGTGCGTGGGCCTGTGTGTGTGTTTGTGTGTGTGTGTGCAGTCAGATTTTATTGGTGGATCACACCCCTGCTGTTGAATTTACTTTTTAGGCAGAACAAACAGGATGTCACAATAAGCTGAGAAGAAGAATATTGTACATAGTATATAGTGCAGTGTGTGAATGATTCCTCATTTAATCTTTCATATGGATGATACCTCTGGTGCAAGTTGAATGAACACACTCAAACCAAACTACTCCTGGTGAAATAAAAGGTTTTCCCACATAAAACTTCTCTGAGCTCAATTATAAGCCCATCACCTGCATCCCCACCTCAATAGCACAGGGCATCACTTAATCACACATCCCATTCATCTGCCACTTTTCCACAAATCAGGACACAGGTTCAGGTTGATGCAGTATGCGATCGCTATGCCAAATGCAGATCACCTAAAATAAAATTCAGGCTCAATGTCAAAAATGGTTTCATCTTCTCAAATGTGATGATTCATTGTCATAAAGTATTTGTGAGACTGAAATATCTTCATTTGGATGAAGATTTTAATATTTCATATTTTTGGGATCATTGAATTTTTACTTAAGAAAAAAACTTAATTGATTTATTGGACAGAGATTACTTTTCGATCGGTGCACTTATTGACTAATGGACCAGTTATATACTGTGCCTTCCTTTAACCTATATAGCAACAGAGTGTAACTTATATCGTGACAGTGTTTCGTGCTGTTGAATTGGCAGAGACAGTGTTAGAGGCCAACATAATAGCTCCCCAGCAGCAGTCCTGAGATCTAACGTGACAACAGGCCTCTGCCGAGCTCAGCTTACACTCGACCCTTCATCTTAACAAACGGCTGCTGAGTGTGAGAACCACCTGATCAATGCTAATAGAGAGAAGAACTGCACACTTCCTCTCCTTCATGAGCTGCTTTTTCTTCCTCTTAATTTCTGCTTTCAATCTCGGACATGTTTCATTTCGGCACTCTGTCTCTCAACTTCCCATCGTGTCTCTCTCCCACACTCCCTGAGTGCCTCATCATCTTTTTCTGTCTCCACTGTGCATGACAGGGAGTTTTTTGCCGGAGGCGCCGCTCTGGCTACTGGCAGCAAACGCTCTGCTCCCAGGATAGGTTGTCTGACAAATGTGAATCACTTCCTTTCCTTTTACACACCTTTCAGCCTTTCAAAGGATGACACCATGATATCTTATATATTCTGACTCTTACGGCCTCCAGTATGTAAGACTAGATCCATCTGGTTGAGCTAAAGCTACATTTCAGATCTATTAAATCAGCAGTAGAGTTATGGAGCCTTCTGACTCGCTCATGGCTAGAGAAGGTAACACTCCCCATTGGCCTAGACTCAGTAGAAGAGCAGTCACCTTCTCTTGAAAATTTCAACAACTGCTCAAACAGTGTTGAAATATTGAGTAAAACCAAACTAGTACTCTGATCTGTAATCATCTGTTTGAACTCAAAAATATAAGGTGTAGCAGTCTGTATCTTTTAGAGCGGTGACAAATGCATCATTCACCTGACCAAAGATATCGAGAACACGACCCGGCTGCAAAGATTTTTGCCATACACTGTACTGTCTTAAAAGAAGGACGACATGATGCCAAATCTTCTTGATGCCCCCTAGTGGCTGGGTGCAGCAAAGGAGACAAACCCAATGGACATAGATCAAACTAAAAAGTACACTTAAAATACATGTTTCTATCAGTTCGGGCAGTTTTTATATCACACTTTTGTCATGAAACTATTCCTCTGATTTTGTCCTTTTGTGTGTTTCATCCTGCTCTGTAAACTTTAGACTTTAAGAAACTCCTCTTATACTAAATGTGATGTACTGTAAAGTGTCTGATTTTAATATGGTTGTAGTTTTATAGTGGTGCAAACTTTGCTTTATAGCACAACTTCAAGTATAAACCCCTACTGTGTCAATAAATATACTTTCATATCTAGTAAACCACCAGTAGTCCTTGCCTTCAGCTGTGAATTCATGGTATGAATGTTAAGGCCAGAGCGAAGGATCTATACCAACCCCCCATGCATGTTCTCACGGTTCTGCTACACATCAAACACAGTCCTGCAGTAACTGTGATAACAGCTGTAACAACTTCACGTGAGAGGAGTAAAACATTACGCACAGGGTTCATTCCATCCAAAGCCACTTTTCAAACAGTTCAGGAGTAACATTGAGCAGATTCTAAGGTTTGCTGTAGATCATCTGGGGCCACAACAGTGTCATACCCAGCTCGACAGGAAGGCCAGAATTAGCAGCGATTTTGAACTTTGAGATAAGAAAACAAGCATCCTGCACCATTTTTTTTCCAGAACTTGTTGTTTGACCTGCGGTGAGACGGAGAGGGGCCACACCCCTCAGAGACTGGGCGATCACCGGACACACAAACACACCAGAAGCCCCCGCTCATTTTTACAGCAGTCATCATCTCGGTAGCTTCTTTATCTGTGACACGAATCATGCCGTTTTATGTAACACCCGTTTGTGCAGCCCCCTTTTTGGTGAAACCGGAGTCAGCCACGCCATTTAGGGCAGTTTCTTTACGAACTGCATCTTCTGTCAAAGCCCAAAGGAACATGACTCTGGAAGGTATTCGTAGCCGCTAACAAGCGTTACTCATCCAGCTTGGCCGTCTCTAGCCAAAAGAGATCAAGTGATCTGCTAACAGAGAAGAATGTTACAAGTTGTTCCTTGCGTTTGTTCCCCCTGAAAGTGTCTGTGTGTGCTCTTGTGGAAAGAGGTGTGAGAAAGTTAATGCAGGATGTCAGTGCATTTGCATGTGTGTATGTGTGTGCACGTGGGGCACATTCCCCTCGCTGTCAGCTGTGTGGGGTGACCTGCTGTGGCATTCCAGTCCCGTGTGGTGACCGTCACACCGCGCGGCTCCAGTTGCTCTGAATGCCACTGACCAGTAATAAACTGTCAATGTCAGGAAATGACCGGACTAACCAGGAAACACACTCATAAACGCACACTCCCCTTCATCATTAGCTGCGAATACACTATCACACATCACATTGTGTGCGAAGGCATGTTTCCATTATTACTCACTTCACATGTAATAACCCTCAAGTCTATTTTAAGTCCTGTTGGCAATAAAGCTGAATTATTTCCACTTGCTCTGGTTCAGCAGGATCTGGACGGTGTTCAATGTGAATAAAATTACTCCAGCTATCAAAAACTTCTTGTCTTCCCTCAACACAGCACTCCTTCACAGACTTCTGTTCATTCCGACCACAGTGGAACAGATGGCACTTCAGTTACTGTAAGTGTGTGAGCTCTTACTGAATTTCTTTCTTTCAAACTGTCAATGAGAACTGGCCTGCGTTCACAGGGGCAAAGAGGATTCTGGGCCTTCGCTGGCTTTCTTTGCTCTGCATTTGTGAACAGGACAGGAATTATATCCAAGGTCAAACTTTGCACTTGAATATAAATAAGGTTAGTAAAACAGCTCTTGTTTGAGATTGTATTTTATTCACGATTACCAAACCTCTGCAGGGGCAAATAAAATAATACCTGTGGTGTCAGGATTTAAGACATTCCAATACTCACACTCAGAAATAAGGACTTCTCCGACCTGTGAAAACTTTGAGTAAATTTTGAAGTAGCTAATTGTGTTATATGTAAATAATAAAGTTTTCCAACACAGAACACTGAAACTTAATAAACTTCCTAATGCTTCTTTCAGACATGCACATGAGCCCGGATAATCTTTTGAAATTATCGAGAGGGGCTCGAAGTGAAGATCCAAATGTCCGAGTCAGTTGCTGGAGTTTCTCCTGCCAGCTCCTTCGTTAAGACTCATTCACCTCGACTAGTGGGCGTTGATGATGCTTCAAACACATGACACACGCAAAAGTGAAAAAAATAAATAAAGAGAATACAAATATCTCAGAATGAAAAAGAGGAGCCACATAAGACACAAAAAGATTCAATAGTTTTTCGTGATTAGAGGCAAAAATTGTGTCGATATGCGGTGAACACAAACACGTGGAATGTGTACATCAGGTCCGCCTCCTGCATGCCATCACTGTCATCACTCAGCAAAATCCTCCGGAGATTGATTTGTTGCTGGGAATCTCCTCCTGTGTTCTTCATATGTGAAGGAGAAATATCTTATAACTTTGAGTCCCATCATTTTTCTGCTTCTATTATGAACGTTTGTATTTTCATGCAGAAACCTCTGTCCAGTTTTAAAGATAATTACAGTGGGGGTTGGGAAATGAGGGGGAGGGAATGTTAATGTTCTCGCTGCTTCAGAGTTTGTGACTCCCCTGGGTTTTTATCTATAGCAATATGTTGCAGCAATGGTATGCATGTGTGTGCGCGTGTATTCATGTTTGTGTGTGTTAAGCTGTAGTGCATCAGGATGTAATTGTTTTCCGAGTTAACTTTTTCATAGCTCATAAGAGCCTCGAAGTTACAATCCCAGACTAATACTGAACCATTAGTCTGGGATGGTCCCCCCCCCAGAGACACAAAGCCATGTGTTTCAACCCTTGTTAAAAATCAGGGAGAAACTCTAAATGTTTAAACAGCAGAGAGAGTAACAGTGAGGCTGAAGGCAGACATCCAACGCTGGCAGGCTGCGGACCTTAACGTTGCTTCCATGTCAGGCAGAGAAGTAGCCCAGGCCGACAGCTGCCAGTCAGTCACTCAGTTAAGCTGTTTAAGTACAAACAAGACGTCAGACTGAATAGGATCGCAGGAACAGTCAATGAACTTCATTAACTAGCAATTTCAGATCTGCTGTGCTGCATTACACAGAGAGATGGCAGGTACACATCCGTCTGACTCAGCAACACTCAGGCAGGAGCACAGCAAGATAGCAGAGTTTAAATTGATTAAATCCAATTTGTGTGACATCTTTATACACTAGTGCCATATTCCCTTGTGGAAGATGAAGGTGAAATCATCTCTAAGGTAAAAACCACAAGCAGTGTGAACTTCAATTCCAATAAGTCAGCAAAATACTGATTGAGAAACATGTTTATGGACAATTCACTCCATAAAGTAAAATTAGGTTTATTAGAACGTTTCTTTTGTTAGAAAAACGAGAAAGCAAGACACAAAACCAAAGACGGTGGATTAATGTACAGAATACAAAAAAAAGTCAGCCCAAAATTGAATAAGCTGTCAGCAAACTGAAATGTTAAAGTCCCTAAATATTAATCTCATGCAGCATGCAACAGTTCTTAAGCTTCACCAGTTCTTACCTTTTCCTTTCCCTCTACAAAAAACAAGAGATCAGACAGGTAGCAAAACAGTCAGTAGTTTTGCCAGATCACCCAAACCACTTTATTTGGAGGCAAAGCTGAAAATAAACGGAGCCAGCAACTAAACCCTCATTACACAGGAAGCTGTGCATGCCCAAATACAGCCATAGTTATGACTCAGTACATACAGTAGGTCTGTGAGCTGGAAGGGAAATAGTTTATCTAAGATATTTCAGATAATATTGTTATTGTTTGCATTCCTTCTCTCTAACACTTGAATTCGACTAACTGGTGGGTTTGTTTAAAACCTGTTTGCTCATGCTTCTTTGACCCTCCTGACAAATTTGTATTTTTCCAAGCTTTCATTAGTTAACTTGATGGAATGTTAATATTGCCCAAATGGTCGACTGACCAAACAATGATAATTTGACCGACGGTTCATGAAACCTAATTAGTTATTTTTCCAGTCAGCCTAAACGGAAAGTCTAAAAACTCCTTAGAAATCATTAAATTGAATAAAAACAGTTTCATTCATATGTCATCTTACATTTAAGTATGTGTTCATCATTAGTGTACTCCTTACTCCTGTAAACATTATGTATTCTTTCCTGTTATTCACCTCCCCTCAGGCTCTCTCTTACATTCCCCCTCTCACACCCTTTATAAGCTATAAAACCCCTGAGATTCGGGCATTAAAACTAACAGCAGCTTCTGTTCTGCAAAATCACTGCGTGTTTGACAGGAAGGCCGACACATCGGAGGAGCATCCCTTCAGAGTTTTCTCTCCCTCTCTCCCTTAAAAGGCCCCGAAGGAATCACAGCATATTGGAGTTTATCAAGCTCTGGCCTTGAATAACCTCTGACCTGAGCTGCTGAGCTGTGTGTCACTGCTGATCTATCCCAGGCAGCAGGATGCTGACACAAATGAAAATGTGACAAGAACAACAAACAGTCCTTTTTGGCCCAGCAGCAAAGTTAAATCATCATAAGCATTTTCTGACCAGTAAACGCCACACACAGACACACCCTGCGTGAGGTTAATGTGACGCCTCATTTCAGTTGGGGTGCTCAACGGCAATGGTGTAAGAAATAGAGTAAGAGAAAGGTTTCATGAAAGAGATTTTCCCTTTTGGTTGGCATGGCACCATTTGGCTGAGCAGCAATTAAAGAGGGGAAAGCTCCCCACATACACACCCACAGGTTTTTCTAACCAACGGTCAAGTTTCCATGAGCGTTTTCACCTGACACTGACGACTGTGCAAGGCTGACCTCTGTATGAATTCAGCAGTGTGTTTGTAGTAGTAGTGGCCAGAGTGGGTTCCAGTAAAAGAACA
Organism: Pseudopleuronectes americanus; assembly: GCA_038501795.1. Taxonomy (NCBI): domain Eukaryota; kingdom Metazoa; phylum Chordata; class Actinopteri; order Pleuronectiformes; family Pleuronectidae; genus Pseudopleuronectes; species Pseudopleuronectes americanus. Next base: position 21,662,598 of record CM076722.1, read on the forward strand.
AGTCACTGCAGTGGGAGATGGAAAATAACGATTTTAATGGCAGCAATAGATGTATAACCGTCGTCATATTTACAAGGCAAGTATTGTAACGCTGGGAATTTTACAGTGGGTGACACAATTTCATTAACAATGTTAGCATGGGTGTAAGGACTGACACATGTAACACATTGAATGATCCCGGGTCAGAATATAAACTTTTTAATGCCAGCAGAAAAACTCATGACATTCACATTAGCTGTATGTTGTTTAGTATGCTCTGGCAAAATGATAACATGTTTTCCCTGAGAACTAACTAGTGTGTCTGTATGCTCTGCAGGCCATGTTCATACTTGATATTAATGTCAGGTAGTTGTCCATCTAATGTCAGATGTGTTTAGCGAGCAGGGACAACAGCTGATAGTTCATACTGATACAAATCCACAGAAGAGACGGAGACATTACATTACTGAGGTATTTCTAATATAACCTGGCGTACTTATCTTCAGGTTCACGCCATGCCTGTTCAGATCACTCTACCAGATCAGGGTTAGCCTATTTAAAGGCTAACCCTTTTTAGAATAATATAGTATCAGTAACTGTAAAATAAGTTGTTGTTATTTTGCTGAATGGGCACTGGCATGTATTTTTGATACTAAACAGAAATTCAACAAGAAAACATCTTTTAACGTAAGTACAAGTTCTTGGCCCCACACTCACAGCATAAAGTACACCTACTTCCATTTGTTGTAGGTTAAGTGCTTCTCTCAAGGGCAATTGTCCTTGCTGCCTTCTTTATCAACACAATTCAACCTGTGACTGGCAGCCAACACACTTGTATATCCAGCAGATATCCACAGCTCAGGAAACTAACATGAGTTTTCTTCTTTGAAAGTGTGTGTGATGGGAAAATCCCATCCTGCTGGACAACTTACACGTTAAACAGACACAAACAATTAAATACTATATATGCCACTTATTGCATTTTTATTTACAGCCAATATTGACTCCACGTAGTCATTCATTCATTCAAAAATGTGTGTGGCACACCACTTCCACCAAGAGTTCTCACTTCAGACCTCACACATACTGTTAGTCATTCATAAATATAGCTGCACTCTATGTCTATATTTGGCTAAAAGGTATTGTGGCAAGGGAAGCCTTTATTCACTGACTGCAATTTAAAAGAAAACATGAAAATGATCATGGTTTAATCTCGCCTGACGCTGCTGTTTCACATCCCAACTAGAGTTCTTAATAATTCAATAACATTTAATTCGATTCAGCCTAAAGGATATAGCTGGAATTTAAATTACCCTTAGACAAGACAATCAAGCCTGCCAAAAATAACAGTTTAATTGGCAGACTGAACCTGGCCACAGCTAAATTTAGGGGTTATTTTAAGCCCCACAGGGCATAGGACACGGCCTTACAGGACACACTCCAGGACAAAAAATGGATTCCAGCCGTAGCAGCACACCCTCAGCAGTCCACCAGACTTGAGAGGGGCACTTCCCCCTGAGGCAGTCCAGCAACATCGGCATCAGCTGTTAGTACAAATTGCATTAGAGGAAAGTGGGAAGACGGCCAAGCCTTTACCATTGAGCCAACAATTTAGAACAATGAGACAGCAGTGAGTAACATTAGACGAAGCAGACTGACTGATTGACTATAACTGGATTTAGACCCATTGGGAAAATACTTCTGATATCAAATCCAATACGATTTTGTATTTGTATTTTTAAGTGTCAATGTTGCTCTGCTATTGTAATAAATACCAATTTAATCTAGAGAGAAACAAATATGACCAGAGAGGATACAGAGGATATATATTTTTGCCTCTATACTATTGCCTCCTATCAGATTAAAACTAATTTTAATTATAAATCTTGTTCTGCCTTCAGAGAAGAACCAGTTTTATAAATCATGTTAAGCTAACTCAAGCTGGCAGCTCACTGCAGTCGTAACCACAGAATGCATTAGCAACATTATTTCAATGACAATGCTCAAATGACGACGATTCATATTAACCATGTTATCATGTTGGTTTTGAGTGTTAGCATGCTAACCGTAGCTAATTTGCGCCACTAATATTATAATTTCTTCAAATAAATTATTATTCCGTTTTGACGAGGACGGAGATGAAAACTCAGGGAGGAAACATTGACATGACATAAATGGCAATCCTTCAAATGGTTGCCAAGGCACTTCAATGTAAACAATGAATATCAACCTTGTGACACAACCCATCAGTCTGATAGATTCCTCCTCTGGTGATCAGGAATGAACAAAGTCGGTACAAAATGAATGTACAAATACTCATCCATGAAATAGTACTTGAGAAATATTTTATCTGGGGCAAATTCCATCCCTACAACCACACTACTTTCATGGCAAATACCATGATTTAATATTTCTGTATAAAAGTTGCAAACACAATGATTAGTTACAGTTTCTCAAGGAAATTGAGAAACACCATTTTTACCAATAAGGGGAGCTGTCACATGCAAGTAAGAATTGACTGACGACTTTGAAATAGGGAAGGATACACAAGTCAGAATTGTATTATCTACTTTGAATGCATGAGTGATTAAACAGGCAAATTATGTCTTTGTATGGCAGCATGTACAAGATAATCTTTGACAGCTTTGTGACGTCCAGTAAAGGTTTTACATCATATTAAAATGTTGTGGCCTGTCTGGAGGCGGTCGCCGTCTAGATGTGAGGGTGACTCCAGTCCTCCCACTCGTCAGAAGGATCCATGAGAAATCCTACTACACAAGGACGAGTAGGACGGTGTGCTTACATTCAGCAAAGGTAAAGATGAGTTTCTCCCAACACAGAGACATTTGTACTGCAGGGTACCTTGAGGATGATTACTAACCAAGTTCTTTCCGCTATCTAACCCCTGCAGACACATCATCAAACACACAAGATATACAACCAGGCTGCATACGTCCTATTATGGTGTTTACGTACAGTAAGAATGTGGTTCATGCGTGTCTTCAAGTCTTCTGACAGCTTCCCATGCTCAACAGAATTGTTGTGTGTCATGGTTGGAAGAAAGGAGGTGCAACAAAGTCAGACAGCTCGCTTATTGGCTGTGTCATCAGCGTGCCTTAATAAGGAGAGCAGGACCTCAGAGGACCTCAGACGATTGTCAAGGAAGGAATACAGAGGAACGTCTGGAAAATAAACACCTGCCATGCAGCCAGCTCCTGCTTCCCATTACCTCCTGGTACTGTAGCAGCACTAAAAACACACACAGAAGCTGACAACGCCAATGTCCGTTTTCTCCTGCCAGCCCCCAAGTAAAAGTTCTCCAAGGGCAAGTGGGTATGTTGGTAACACTTCTAAAATGCGAACACACAACTAACAAAATCAAATATCTCTGTGTTAAAAAGAGGTGCCATGAAAGGCAAACTCCAGAGAAATTTCAGAACTCATTGTGCTGAATTTAAGTCCGAAATCGTCTCTACAGATGGATCAGTGTACATGTATTACAAAATCGTTTATGAAACTAATATATGGTATCAAGTTAAATGTCATTCCTGTATTGATAAAACCAGTTGTTGACCTTTTACCCTTCTCTGGCCTCTTCACTATTCTTCTGAATACATGTCAGAAACTCACTTTCCTATCATTCTTCACTCTTTCCACAACGTTTGTGCCAAAGCCCTTTGAAAAGGTTCCTGTTTGACCTGATAACAGTGCATAGCTGCAGCTCCAACCCAATTAGACACATTGAAAACACCAGTAGAAGCTACTGGTGCAGTCGCTGTATTTGTCAATAGCTGTGTTTATTTGCATTACACATATGTCTAAAATCATTGTACCAACAGTATACAGGTGTAAGAACTGCAACGCAAAGCAGCATTTAAAATAAGATGAGAAATAGACCAACAGCCAAAGCCGCTGTTTCTACAGAAATTCAGCACCAGCCGAGTAGCCGGGTTCTCACAAGAAGAAAAGAGAAAACTGGGGCAATATTTATAGAGGAGCTCTCCCTCTTCCTGATCTGTTGGAACGGAACAGATGAAACATGCAGCAGTAAAACCATGAAGGTAACCTGAAAGAATATCAACATTTGAGACATGGGAATGAGACTCTACTATAGTCTGAAATGAGAGCACATTGAGGAGGCTGCTGACACCTGACAAGAACAAAGACAAAACATAAAGTTTGCAGAAAGATGAGTTGGGATCCCCTGTCTTTGGTTGTGGATTATCTTTCCTTAACTTCCTCTTCACATATCCATCTTTCCTCGGTTATTTCCGGACTAAAGGAATGTTCCCAAAAAGAGGAAAGTATGTAAGTTAATCCAGCGGTGGCACGCTGGGCTGCACACTTGAGGAGATAAAGGGATCAAATGAGATGAATATTTGAGAAGAACTCTCTGCTGTGTTTTATTGAATTCCACTGTTGTTCTGCAGCACCTGTCAATACCATCTGTTGTGACTGGATACAGGAAAACAATCAGCGCAGCACTCACACTGGAACTAACTACCCCCCCTCTCTTACTTAGTTTCATCAAGGTCAAAGTTCAGCAGAATGGGTTTGTTGCTGCGGTCACACATCAAAGTGAAGCACTCCTGCAAATCCACTGGACCCTTGCAACACACACACACATACAAACGCAAACACTGCAGACAAGCAGCATGGAAGAGTGACAGCGAACATGTGCGCCAATCAATAAAACACTCAGCAGTCAAGAGATGCAGTGTGCATGTCTGCCTCTCTGTTCCACCAATAAACACACACACTCATCCACAGGGGCCGGCTGATGAAAGGCACAGCGAGGTGCATGCGCAAACAGTCACAATTTTGCACCTCTGCAGAGTCAACAACCTTTAAAGGGTGTGAATGAAAAACATACACACGCAGAGATAACTCTTCCATCATCATATGTAGCCTCTCTATAGTTGTCATCACTGTCATGTGACCCACCTTTGTACTTCTCTCTGACGTTTTCATAAGCCTGGATGAAGTCCTGCTCCTCGGCGTTCGGAGGCAGGTAGGAGGGCTCGTACATGGCCATGCCGGAGCTTTCACCCTCTTCTTCTTCTTCTTCTTCTCCTCCTCCTCCTCCTCTCAGCCTTCTTCCTTCTAGGTCAAGCTTTTCCCTCTGTGTGTTTGGATGTGTGTGTGAGGCAGCCTCTGCTGTCCTGTGTCTGCTCTCTGTCAGCTGTGTGTGAACCCCTCACACACAGCACCCAACTTCATTCCACAGCCCAGCACCACACCCCCCCCTCCTCTCGTCCATAGCCTCCCATAGCCTTGCTCAGACATCCTAATATAAATGTCAGGTCCCTCCTCTTAAAGAAACAGACTGGAGCAGCAGGCACACGCGCACGGCGTGAATGCTCATCAAGCACAAGCGCAGCAGCAGCAGCCACGAGAGCAGAGCAGCCGCATGAGGCTCTCTGGAAACAGTTCAGCTGACTTAACCTGTGATAGATGGCAAACAGTTGGTACAAGACCACAGAAACACATGACATACTATCTTACTGCCACACAAATATCAAGTCGTTTGAGTGGAATCACATCAAATAATGAAAATGACATTGTGTTAATTCAACATCAGATCATCAATAGAGAAAGATGGTTCAATTAATAATGAAGCTTTAAAATGACATAAAAGTTCTGATAAAAGCCATAACTAGGCCTATCCCGATAACAATTTCAGTTGAAAAATATATTGTCCCAGAAATAATAGCAATAAACTATTATTTTTTCGTTTTGACAGACCTTTTTGTCTCAGTGTCCAGAGTTCAATCAATGTATCTGCATTATGCCTTATACTGTAACTGTTACAGTATAATTTATCTTAAAACAAAGCTACAGGTATTGTCACTTGGCAAATTATTTATTGGACACATGTCTTTGGCCAAATGAAATGCGATTGCATCAGTTATTTCAGCGTGTCTTTGGGAGGTGGATGGATACACTGTCGCGCTATGCAGGGTTGTTATGGTTTTCTTGGTTGACGTTGGACATAGACAGAGATTCAGTGAGGTAACGTCAGCTCTGGCCTTAATGCATTCGTCATACTGTGGTTTGTGGTGATTTTTCAGGTGGTTGAACAAGTTAGTTGTATTGCTATGCGGTGCAGACACAACTCTAACGCACTCTGTGCATGTGATCTGTTCTTGGTTAATATCACTTGCCCTAAATCCAAAAAAATTCCAGACATCAGATGATGATCCTTGTCGAGGGACTAGCTCCTCGCCTTCTGCTCCTGACATTTGATTTACCTTTCACACGACACCCGCGACAGTCTGCTCTATGTTCTGTTGCCTGTCTCTCTACTCTTCTACTAATACCAGAGTCGACTGAAGACACAACTTTTTTGGAGGCTGCCGCTGCAGGATGCGCGCATGACACCTCCTTTCTCCTTCTCCCCCTGGTGGTTGGTTGTTAGTTGAGGAAGCGCTTGATTTGTTATGTAGCAGAGCACTCATTTTAAATGTCAATATCGCTGACGATCATGCTCATTTAATTGTGGCAGCCAAAATCGTGATCGTGATTAAAATTCATGTCAAGTGATCAAGTTTTTCACCCCCCCAACACATCATGTTTCTGAAAACAGAAGCTGCAGAATCCCCTAAACTCCTGATTACTCTGTTTTTCTTTATTATGTCGAAGATATTGAAGCTTTATTAGTCACTATGTCTTCATGTAATCATATTTTAAATAGAATCTGCCAGTTGCTAGAGGACGTAATCTCATAACAAAGAACATGTCCTCCCTGTTTGTGCTGCGGAAACACACTCCAGCTGGTGGCTGTTGTGTGTCAGCTAGTTTACTGCTAAAAATGATGTCTGCAGCACAATAACTATATTCAAAAGGAGGTTGCAGTGCAGATACACTGTATGTCCTTGTCATTGACCGGGAACATCAAGTGTTGGCCACTGAATATTCCAAGACCTGACAGCTGAGGACAGCAGTTAGAAACATTTGAGTAAGTGTCAGCCAAATGTGCCAAGACATCATCGGTCATTTTGATTTAATGCAATTGCTGCATTGTGGTGACAAACTATGATAGATTCCCACAAGCTACTTTGCCTAATACCAGGATACTGCATCCTGCTATCAATAGATCAAGCCAGATTGGAATCTAAAACATCTTCAGGAGCTTTTTGACAACATAAAGCTGCACTATTTATGATGCTGGTGCACACACGAGTCAGTTATGGCACAATAATGGAGATGTGATGTAGGAAAAGGAAAATCCCTTCAGCTCAGCCTGTCATGCGTTTCTTTGGCAGAGGCCAAGCTGACATCAGCCAGGGCACTTTCCTGAGAGGAAACACGATAAGTCCACTCCAAACTCTCTACTGCTGCACGTGTGTGTGTGTGTGTCGATATCTTTATACTCAGGACATTTTACTCCTAGAGTTACACACTGTATGTCTAGCATGTTTTACTAATAGTGTAGTAAAGACACAGTTGTAATTTAAATTCTTCCTCAAACTTTCCAATTAAAGTTAACCACATCCATTTTATTCTAGTTACTATACATAACGGCATGCTGTATAATGAGATAATCTGAAAACTGAGAGGGAATGGAAGTAATTAAGGATTCTTTAAATATGAATTGTTAAACATGGAAACATGTCCTGAACAAGACAATATAGACAAGGGTTTGTCAAAAGTCCAAAATATCCTAGAAAAAGAGCAACTGTGCAGCAAATGTGCTTTAAAAGGTTCAGTGTGTAGAACTTAGCGACATCTAGTGGTAAAGTTGCATGTCGCAGCTGAATTTCCCTCACCTAACCCCCTCTTCCAAACATGAAGGAGGACCTGTGGTAGCCTTGTGTTGTCAAAACAAACTCAAAGGGTGTTTAGTTGTCCAGTTGGAACTACTGTTTAAAAACATGGCGGCCTCCATAAATAGGAGCTGCTACGGAATTTTTTGTTGAAACATACTAGTGAGAACATCACAAGCATTATTTTATATTCAACTTCTGCCAATAGATACCTTCAGTTACACACTGGACCTTTAAAAGCCAAGAGTACGTAGATGGATAAATATGCAGTGACCATGACCTCCTCTTGAGGCAGCGTTTAACTCACTGCTGACACCCACTGTCCCTGAAAGAGGGAGTAGCACAGCAGAAGAATGACATCAGCATGTTGACTCTAGATCCATACAGATTAAACTGCACAGAACTAGAGAGAGGCCAGTGTCCAAGTTAAATAGAACTGTGACATCAGTGTTCTACTGCTGGCTAATACATGGAACCTAAGTGGAAGCCAAGTGGAGATGTTTAAGACTTAACGTTTAGCACATCTATCACTATTAACCCTCACTGACACCTGAAACCACAATCACACACACACACATAGTAGTGACAATCAAGACTTCTGTACTTTGAAGGGTTCCATTCCCAAACAGCTTCATGACATTGGTTTATTTTGTGAAGCTGGGACTTTACAAATCCTTGTTAACACATGATGAGTGTGACTCAGATAAAAGTTGAGGACAGAAGGAAAGAAGTATGTGAAATTGTGAGTGTGTGTGTGTGTGAGAATGTGTGAAAATTTACCTTTTTTCAGAATTTACTTCAACAAAACTCGACAGGTTCATATAGTGGCTCAGGAATCAGAGCACGCGTGGGCACACACACACACACACAGGGGCGCCGAAAAGGGGGGGTAAAGGAGACGGATTCTAGGGGCCCATGATGGAGGGGGGCCCAGAGAGGCCCCTAATGATGATGAAATTATAATACAGAAAAAATAATGACACTAAGTTATTAACTAACATATAATCACACATGTTTTATTTTCCATGTCCTGGTAACAATTCCTTTATTTGTTTTGGAAGCATCAACCCCTGCAGGGCCCCCCCTTCCCCCCCTCTATTTACGTAAAATGGTTCAGTCCGACTGGATCAGCTGCAGCCGGTAGCGCACCGGCGATTTGTCACAGACAGCGCGCCACAGCGGGCAAAGCGGAGGAGACAGCAGTATGCCTCAAAAATCAGGCAGCCAAAAAAGAAAGGAAAATAAATTAAGAGAGGAGAAGGAGTTGAAGGGTCGACAATATGTCACCCAGTATTTCCAAAAAAAAGGTGGGTTTGTTGTGGTGGAAAGTTATGGATATTAACTTTGTCCCTGTCTGTGGTCTATAAGCTAGCTCACTTTTCTCACCATGTTAGCTCAAGAAAATTCTGGATTTTTACATTTTACTGCTATATTAGTTAAATAATCAATCCAGTCAAACATTTATCAAGCTGTTCTTATTCAATAATAGTTGATCTCCCCTCTGTCAAAATGATGCCTCATTCTGAACAGAGTCAAGTGCACCAGAAGATGCAGCAGCTGTCTGTCAGCCCCCAACTCCCCCTGCCCCTGAATCAGCCCCAGTGCCCCCACATGAGGAAGGAGGTGAGCAGCTGTGTGTGTTGAAATAATAATAATAATAATAATAATAATAATAATACATAATATAATACAAAATATAATACATTTTACTACAGTCTCAAAACAATACAAAGATGAAGGTAATTCATTAATTAAAATGAATTAAATAAAAGGCATTTTGAACAATTTTAATGGTTTAAAAAGCATAAACCCTTTTAAAAAATGAAATAGAAGACATGCAGTAAGAACAGAGGAGAACATCTGTGGTGTGTGCAGCAGACTGGGGTGACTGCTCTCAGTCCAATCAGAGAAGTTTACATGTTGGTGACTATGCTATTACAAATAGTTATATTATAGGAAATCCTATATAATTAATGTATGTCATGTACACTCTACAGAGCCAGGTCCAGGACCCTCTTCTGGTTTGTCAGGGAGGGATGTGGAGGAAGTGGAGGAAGAGATGGAAGAGGGTACAGATGACAGTGAGAGTGCAGAAACACAGGCGACAGAGAGTGAGGGCGAAGAAGTTGAAAGGAATTCAGAGGAGGATGGACTGAATACAGAAAGAGCCAGAAAGACAACAGAGAGGCAGGAAGAACAACAAGCTGATGTTCAGGTCTTTGAAAGGGAAGAAGATCATTTGACTGATGACCCTGGTTTCTGGCCAGCAGCTTTAACTGATCAGGATAGGGAGAAGATAGTAAGGAAATTGGCCATGAGAGAGAAAGAAGTAGAAATGCCATGTGATTCAAAGGGGAAGCCATTCCCTGACTACCTGAATTATACAAAGGCAGCAAATAAAAGAGAAAAGGTAAACAGAGACTGGCTGACTTTTAGTCAAAGTAATAATTCACTTTATTGCATACCATGTGTGCTTTTCTCCCATGTACAGAAAAAGCCTTCCACTAGTGCACTGACCAGTCAAAATGGGTATAAAATGTGTGATGTGAAGTGGTGTTGACTGTACAATAAATTCCCAGTCCATGAGAGGAGTGAGGCACATAGAGATTGCTACTTAAGATGGAAAAATCTGCAAGGATCTGTAATGAAAGATAGAGGTGTGGATTCTCTGTTAAATAAGGAGTTTCAAACAGAAATAGAGAAAAATAGAGCCATCTTGGAGAGACTCTTAGACGTAACCCTACACTTGGCCTCAATAAACCTGCCTTTCAGGGGCAAAACCAAAGACCTAGAACTAGATGACATTCATAATGGCAATTTCCTAGGCACACTGGAGCTCTTGTCACATTATGATCCTCTGCTGAAAGAGCACTTTCAAAAAATCAGGGACAACAAACAAAAACAAAAAGAAGGAAAAGGAACCAGGCTAACACATTATCTTAGCTCTGAATGAGTTTATCAACTTATGTGGACGACGAGTTCTGAAAAGAATTCTGCAGGAACGGGAGGATGCCATATATTATGCTGTCATCTGTGATGCCACACCAGACATTTCCCATACGGAGCAAAATGTGGTGCTACTACGGTATGTTAAATATGACAAAGAAAAAGATGAGTGGGAAATTACGGAGAGGTCCTTGAATTCAGGGATTTTCTCAAAAAGACGGGGAGTGAGATCGCAGAGATGATTGATGCAGTTCTTCGTGACCATGGGATAGACATCGGTGATTGCAGAGGGCAGGGCTATGACAACGGGGCAAACATGTCAGGGAAAATAAAGGGAGTCCAAGCTCAAATACTGAAGAAAAACAAGCTGGCTACTTATTCACCATGTGCCTCCCACACATTAAATCTTGTTGGTGTGCATGCTGCACAGTCAAGCCCAGAGGTATCCACATTTTTCGGCTGCATAAATCGCCTGTACACATTTGTAAGTGGCAGCCCAGAGCGTTGGGCCATCTATAAAGAGCAAACAGGTTGCTCATTGCATCGCCTATCTGATACCCGCTGGAGTGCAAGGATTGAGGCTGTTAAACCTGAGGCAAAGCACCTACCTTCTGTCCTCAAATCCCTTGATAGCATAGTTATGACATGCAGTCTCACCAGTGAAGCAAGATCAGAAGCTAATGGTTTGAGGAAATACTTCATGTCATTTGATGCTGTTGTTCTTCTCACTGTCTGGCTGAAGGTACTGCAAAGTATTGACAACAGGAATGTTATTCTCCAGTCAGGAAAAATATCACTTGACATAGAAGCAGCCAATATCAGAGACTTGACAGAAGAGATGCAGTCTCTAAGAGATGCATGGGACACTCTCCTAGCTGAGGCAAAGTTGATAGCTGGGGAAATTAATGTTACACCTCAGTTAAGCAAGGAGTCCAGCCGCCAGAAGAAAAGGCGGAGATTCCATGATGAAACCGCTGAAGAGGAGACAACTCAGGACAGTTCAGAAACAGTGTTTCGGAACACTGTGTTTTATACAGCCATGGACAGTATCATCAGTGACTTGGACACTAGGTTCCGGGGCATTGCACATATTGTCAACGAGTTTTCTGCTGTTCTGAAAGTTGGGCAGATTAGTGAGGGCAAAATCTCTTCTGTGTGCCAACCACTGATCACAAAGTATTCTAGTGATCTTACTCTTGATTTTGAAAATCAAGTAAAACACCTAAACAGTGTATATGCAGCCAACTTCCCCCCTAACCTGTCCCCTCTTGAACTCCTGAATGCAATTTGTAAGCTGCAGCTGCAAAGCATCTTTGGAGAAGTGTGCATCGCCTTGCGCATATTTTGCACCCTGCCAGTTACTGTTGCTGGTGGTGAGAGAGCGTTCAGTAAACTAAAAATGATAAAAAACTATTTGAGGTCCACAATGTCTCAGGAAAGACTTTGCAGTCTTGCCATGCTGTCAATTGAGAGTCAGTTGGCTAGAAAGCTGGACTTCAAAGACCTGATAAGTGATTTTGCACATGAGAAGGCTCGGCGTTGGGCTTTTGGTGAGAAGAGTTGAGCAAGGACCAGTGATTGAAAGGTTGCAAAAGGAAGCTTGACTCAGTCGGCAACGTTATATTATATATATATTTGCCATTCTTTCATATATTAAGTTCTACTTAAATGATGAGAAATCATATATGGCCATTTTGTATTCTGATGGCGTTTTTGTTTTTGCTGAGATTTTTTTCTCTCCACTGATTATAATTGCTATTTTTTCATGGAAGAGTTTATTTCCAATTTAAGAATCAGTGGTGCAGCAAATAAATGACTCAAAATGAATTCCATTGTATTCAGAGTGCTCAGTTCTTCCCCTACTGTACATGTCAACTGTCATGCTGTTCTTCTTTCACAAATATGGTAATGATAGTCAAAAATACCATTAAAATGCATAATTGTATGTAAAATAGCATCAAAAAATGTTGCCGCTGTGTTGGGGGCCCTGTAAAGATTCTTTTCATGGGGCCCAAAATCCCTAGCGGCGCCCCTGCACACACACACACACACACACACACACTGGAAATACTGGGTAATACTTCAGTGTGTGTGTGTCTTAGAGCTCTCCTAAGAAATTGTTTCTCAACCAGCAAATGTGGTAAAGTTGACTGTTATTGCAATACATTGTGTTGGCTATTATGCCAATTTATTTTTCTTATTACAAAGTATTTGTTTTGTTTTATTAATATTTTCATTATTAATTCTGCCCTTTTGGGCCTTCTTTTTGGGAAAATAAAAATTCCCATCATGCAAACTACATCTCCAAGACCTCCTGAGAGTTTTTCTACCTAGCTCAATCGCTCTTCTACATCTACCTTTAACACACATGCACAGGGGGAAACTACTGGCAGTTTCTAGCCCGAAGACGGTTTCAAGGTTCCCTTCATCACCTTTATATTATTTTAGACATATTTTTATTATTTTAGATATTTTTCACGATATTCAAGAGTAATCTGGAAATGTGTTGAAATATCAAAGCGAATTTCGCGGACCCCCTGCAATGCCGTCGCGGACCACCAGGGGGCCGCAGACCCCTGGTTGAAAAACCCTGGTATAAAGGGTAATAAATGTTTTATAGTCTTGCTAAACCAGTAAATGAGGATCATCAATTTATTATGTTTTCCATTATAAATATAAAACGTTAAGGTTGTAAAGCATAATTCTAAAAAAAAATCTGGATAATAAAATACTTTATACACTTTATTGTATTTTCAAACAGGTACAATCACAAAATATTTCTCATTTATTGCGATCCCCAATGGTTAAAGAAGCTATTCAGCCATCCAGGAGACACGCTCCAGCACCAACCTTCTGTTTGATAAACTGCCAACTCACGAGAGAGGCGACGCTTCATCTTTAAGATTATGAATCTTTTTCACACCACTCTGTAGCGACAATGTGATGCCAGTTCTCCCAAATCACAACAGATCCTTTATATTCAAGTGTCAGGGGGATTATTAGAGCACAGCTCACTGCTGATGAAAAAGACCAAAGGAGGAAACAAACAAAACCATGTACCATGCACAAACACAAACACACACTGGCCAATAGCTAGACTGACAATCACAATACTGTGACAGCTGCTATGGTAGTGGACTAATTTCAACAGGTCTCTCCCTTGTCTGGATTTTGATGGAATGGAAACTATTTTTTCAGTTGAGAAATGAAAGTCTTTCTTCCTTCAATTTCCATCTTGTGCACTCCAGCCTCCCAAACAGATTTATGTCGCTGTCAGTCGCAGAAGGACTATGATCACCATGAGCCTCGCGACGGAATGGTGCATAAAGTCCAGGGACCCCTCCTCTAAAGCAAACGTACAGTAAAGGAACAAGTGAAGGAATGCAATGTGTACACAACCACTGTTCACATAAGACAAGCAGGCAGTGTGTGATCTTCTCTGTCGACATTCTCTATGTATTGCAAGCAATGTTTAGCAATTCCATAAAGAAATTTTCCCTGTCAGTGTGTCATCTGTATTTTAGGAGCTTGAGTCAATCAGCCAGGGCTGGTGCCGACTGACTGGTGTTGCAGTATATTGCAATCACTGTGCAATGTTGCTGAAATAACAGTAAAATCATGAGTGAGAGACAAGCATATAAACACACAGACATAAAAACCTGGCTCCCTCCTCTGGATTTCCACAACACACCCTTATGTGATGCAGTTACTGTGCTGCTGCTTGTGTGCATCATAGACTGTATATAAAGGTATGTACTCTGCCCACACTCACACCACATGTGGCGTTGTAGCTCATTTACAGAATTTCAAACTGTTGGCGGGGGTTCAGCGAGTCACTGGTGCACCGTGTAAAGGGCAAGGGCATAAAGGTCACATCTGGAAATAAAGATGTTCTGTCCGAGGCACTGCTTCAATGAGCCTAAAAATGATTGTCTGCTGAAATAAGGCCAAGCACTGAAACGCAAGTGGCACAAGGAATGCACCATGTAGTCGATGCCATTTGAGACGTGTGTGGGAAATGAGACAGATTTTCCAAAAGCTGTGATGACTCTCACCATGAGCACTTCCAGCACACCAGCACTTTTTCATAAAGGGTGCCACCTGCTGGGCAAGTGGGTTACTGCTGATGGCTGTGTTCAATTATCAACATGGAGCTTCATCTATGATGAGATGACGTTTAATAAGCTGCTATAATGCTTCTGATACTGCAGCGTCAAGAATAAGTGGAGGTAATAATTTGTAGAGAAATCACACACGAACCCTGTCTTCAAACTAGATGAATATGATTTGTAATACAGAGAGGCTTTCATTAGTGAATCAGAACTACAATCCAGAACTGTGAGGTATAATTTAATAAAATGCCAGTGAATTCAGCTGCAATGTCCCCATGAATATTGCTTTATTCCACCATTATGAAAGCTGTCTAATGACAAAAGACCATCCTGTGTCTGTGCACTGTGAAGTGTGTGAAGTGGCTGGAGTACATGTTGAAGTGTGCTCCTCTGGCTGGAGATTAACACCTGCAAAGAGGATACTTTTCTCTGGTCAGTTCACAGCTCTGAGGACAATGTGTGACTCAATTGTCTCATTCAGTGTGCAGCTACACTTTTTATATTGCAAATCTACAATAAACGTTAATTAAACATTAGAAGGTCTTGTAAAAGTCAGATGTTAGGGTTATTAAAAATAAGACAAATAATTTCAACTGATAAACAAAAATACTTCTATTTTTAACTTTATCATGGATATTTTCATTTGGTCTACATTTCTTACCAAGTATTTAAAATTCATATTTCAACTTCAACCTAGGAAATTCACTGTACTTGAACCTTAATGTTTTGTTATAAAACTGTTGAATTGAAATTGTATTGTATCTTTTTGGAATCATGTTAGAGTGTGATTATCGCTCCATGCAACAAGTGTGCCGTTGCTCACAGTGTGAACCTTTTTTCTGTAAAGTGTTTTAAAAACTAATTGCATTTCTATAGGCTTAGACTGAGCTTAGAAGGATATGAAAAAAATGATTGACAATCAGGGCTTTTCAAAGTTGGACAGGTGAACAATTTCAACGGTCTTGTTAAAGACCGAGGTCAAATTTGTTTTTAGAGCACTGGATAAAAACTGTTTGCTGAAGATATCATTTATAATCTATAAATACCTATGTGTCATCTGTCTTATGATGCAGAATCGTAGCTTTCAAACCTCTGCCTGTCTAAGCCAGCAGTTCAAACAGTGTGTGAGTGTGAGGCAGCCGATGGACAGCAGAGGAGGAGACATCTCTAAGATAAACATTGAGATACTTTATGGATTTACTTGCAGAAAAGATATAAAAAGGTTCCCACTCAAAAGGGGTCGCTGCTGGCCCACCTGTGATTAAGGGTGCTAGTCTTTTCAACTCATACAGATATCATGACTTAGAGACAAACTAAATGGAGACTCTCCAGAGGCATTGGACCTGAAAGGTCCTGGATGGTTTGAAACACTGGGTGGCTTTATTCAACCCATAAATGTAGATTGTGTTAATAATTTAGGTAATAAAGTAGACCATAAAACAAGCATTGACGTATTTCATAGAACAGCAGTAATATAATTTAGTTAATCATATAGCTCTAAAAACACATTTAAGATCAGTTTCACTTTGAAATAACCCTAACTGACAGTTTGTGTGTGTTATGCCCAAACTAAGTCACTACATTGTATCATACAACTGTAGCTTGACAAGTGTGATTATAACAATGTTATAATGTCACAGCTTACTCAGCTAGGTTTCTGGAAAATATTTCTTGAGGTCTTTCACTTTCATATTACTGTGTCCTTAAAGTGAAGGTGAATAGTCGACCACATGGGGGCAGGGTGGAGCGTCTGATCTTATAATGAGTTATGTTGCAGAACATGGAGTAAGTAGGTGAGAACTGGTCTGATGAGAGCACTGAGGACTCTTCAGAGGATCAGGGATGACCTCTGACCTGCTCCTGTACTGACCCCACAGACATACAGTGGCCAGTATTTCCAGTGTATTGCCAGTCAGACAGCTGACTGACTGGAGAGCTTTGACTGAATCCACTGGATCCAGCCGCCAAAAGGACTATTATATACCATCTTTATTGCCTAAATATGTTTCAGGATAGACTTTCTATTAAGGCCTGTGGATAGGAGGATCTGAGAGCTTCTCATGTTAGTTCCAGTTTCTACTCACCTGCCTGTTCCCACAGGTAATTAGAACAGTGTCTAACTGCCCGTTTAAAGATCATTAGAAAAACAGATGTGTATTAATAACTAATTCAAACATCTGTGAAGTTGAGGAGTCATCATGTATCAGAGACACTAGCTGGCAAGACACCACAGACTCCCAGAGTTATATTGGCAAATATCATGAAAAGTTTTGCTGCATTTTTGCAGTTTCTTAAAAAACTAATGGGATTAGTCTATTGTTACCTTCCTGGCGCAGTATCTCGGCTTCTTAACTGTAGTTGGAAGCTCACTGTTGTCTAGGCTCGTTGTCTCTGCCGGTAACCAGCCGTCCGGACCACATTATCAAGGAGTAGGAGACGTTTTATGGAGTTTAACACCGCCACTTCTTTATTTCGCTGGAGTCACACTTCAGTCACCGTTAGGTGTTCATTCACTTTTCGTTGTCACACACGATCTATCGCCCTACCCACAATGCACAGGTGCACTACCCACAATCCTTAGGGGTAATACGTCACTCAGCACATCAACTTAGTTAAAGGGACAGGCCATACCTGTAACACTATGAATACAGCAATAGCGACTCTGTGAGGCTCCATTAAAGCTAAATAAGAACTTCATGATTCTAATGTTTTCTAAGTAACTTTTTGCTTAGAAGTTACATTTGCTACTTTACACTTTCCTTTATACAGTTAAGCATTGTCCAGGCTGCCACAATAAGCTAAATGAGACTGATAGGCCACAGCATGGCTTTGTTGAGCTGTTTTAAGACTGAGTGATGCTTTGAAGAAATGCCAACTTGTAGGGACGTATTCACAATCCCCAAGCCACCTGCATTGTGTGTGACCCAACTCCCCCCCCTCACATCCCACACATCAGTCTCCTTCCGTCTGGGAAACGATTCCGGAGCCTCTGGCTCCACCAGACTTCAGAGCAGCTTCATCCACCCGGCTGTCAGGATGCTGAACTCTCTCCCCTCGCCCTCATGGACTTTACCATTCCCCCGACCCACACAACCACAATCAACTACTAAATCACTAAACCCCTAAACTACACCAATAAAACCTGTACCCCTCTACCTACAAATAACAAGAAATGTACCATCCCAGACATCCCCATCCACTGAACCCACTCACCTCCACCTCTAGCAGTAAAGACTCACCCATCACCCCACCACGCCCCCCCACCCACCTATATCACAAGCCAACCCACCTCTCTCCTCCAAATAACTGTTACTGAATTTACCTGAACTCCTTTTCAATTTGAACATACACCTGTCACTTTTGGTTGCAATTTATTTCCTTTTTTTTTACAGTCAATGCTGCCATCAAACAACAACTTCTACTATCTTAAACTGCTGTTTTACTTAAGACTGTGGATTTACATGAGTTTCCATCAAGTATTTTTGCACTTGTTAGATTTGACACTTCCGATGATCACATCTAACAACAGAGACTAGAACAGTTAATTGCAATCAAAGGAACCGTCCGCAGTCTATAGTTCGACAGATATACAGAAGTTTGGAACTGCGACTTCACAACTCTGGAAACGGGACCTTCTGAGGAGCATGTGAGTGCACAATAAACCACTCTTGGACACAACCAGAGAACCAGGTGGGTGGCTCACAATCGCTGTGTAACCCTCGAGCCCATGCTCCTCATATACAGTCAGACAGTTAGTCAGTCAGCAGAGCCGACAACAAAAGCTCAGCCTCATCCATCGGTGCTGACACAGCCCGACATGGCCTTCTGCAGGATGGAGGATGAGAAATAGAGGATGTGGACACAGGCCTATTGTAGGTGCTAAAGTTATCCAGACTTCCTCTTAGCCCGGCAGGAGCACAGCGTTCCAAAACAAACGTGAACAAAGACTGGCTGGGAACAAATTGGCACGATGAAAATTAGCACATTAATACATTGTGGTGGGAGAACTGTGCATCTTATTTCTGTGCAACAATGACTAAGAAGTCATACAAATACATGTTTTACTATCTGTCTCGTAATGAGCAATATGAATCATAATTTACCCTGCAAGTCTCCTGCCATTACACTGTTGAGTAAAATTACCTCATAATTAAACACATTTTTCACAAAAGATGTAATGTGGTTTCTCTATTCATAACCCCCTGTTACTAATATATATGATATAATCCAATATTGGATCAAAACACCAGCACACAGAGTTGGGCTCCACTGCATTGAACTCTAATGGTGTATTTTAATTCACTTTGTCATTACATAGACATATGTTAACATGCCATACGATTTATGCCCCTCAAAGGGGAATCAAGATATCAAATTAGTAATAAGTCATCATGTAATAGAGGTAAAGATAATTCACTTTAACATGAAGCCTTCCCTGGATTCTTAACTGTGTAAAAGCATCTAACACTTGGCATCAGGCAATCAGCACATCACAGAGATGGCCCTGTGCACCCATCGTGTAAATAAATAATGGGCTTCCAGCATGCCTGCAGTGGAATTGGACAGGATCCCAGCCTATTGTTCGAGAAACAGAAACCACACCTCGCACATGGAAAACTGTTTCTGCTGCTGTCCTTGTCTTTTTGTATATATCCTGTACAGATGGCAAAACCAATCATCAGTCTGCAACGTAGAAAGAAGTACCTTACGCATGTATGTAGCAAAACAATACTCTTGCTTTCCTATTTTCCCACCTACAGTATCACTTACAAGGTTAATTGTTCCTCAGTGACCTGACCTTTAAATCTGCACAGTGCAGGTCAAGGCAGTATAAAATGCATAGTAAGACTAAAGCAGACAGGAGCATCCCACCTGATCTTTAACATTAATACTGTTGTCAACCCATCCCACTATCACACAAAGAACACAACTCATTTGCATGATTTTATAATATCTAACCACCAAACACAGGAGCTTCTTGTTGCTATTTCAAAAACACTGAAAAGCACACACCAAACAAAACAAATGTACTAATACAGATGTGTGACCAGTTCAGATGTCAGTATCTTAGATACCAACTGCAGTCATGTAGTCTGCCAAGTTCTACCCAGAAGGCAAACAAGAACATTCACCTAACATAACAACGGCCCTGACATAACTACTAAATGTATTTCAGTGGCTTTTCATTGATGAGTTGCCATTATGAAATATTTGTTTCCCTTTCTGCTGATGAAGGTTCATATTTCGAAAGAATGAACCATTAACAACACAACACCCCACTTAACACCCACTGGTGTGCAGACGCGATCTATAAACCACTTTACATTATTGCTCACATTTCTCAGCTGTCCCTGTGGGTTCTAATCGCTCTTTTAAGATAAGTTGAATTTTTCAATGACCTCTTTTGATTTAAAGGCTCATGTTGGCTGCAGCTGTGACCACGGAGATGTTCACCTCTCCGTTCGGCCTGGTCATCCCAGAATCATAGACTGAATATAAAGATGTAAAACATGGCTGACCCCCCTTGAGTGAAGCCAAAGTGTCTTGGTTGCCAACTGGTGGCTGGCTGCAGCATAGGTCGTAAATCCTGCCTCCTCTATATTTAATAATGTGAGATAAGCCAAACTAAAAAGTCCAAGTACGTGTTAATTTTGCTCAGATGGTTTCTGTCATTTTAGGTTGTTCTTATCACACTGATCACACATATTTCCAGTAAGTTTGTTTTTAAATAGGCTCGTTATTTGATCCTATAAAAAAATGTATAATACATCATGATTGACACCGACTAACGATTGGTCAAACGTGTGTATCGGCGGGATCTCACTACCGCAGTTCCATCACCTGATTGCTACTGCGGCGTACACTCTGGCTCTGAATGTGCAAGATGTTAGCACTCATTTTGGAGTTATTTGGCTTCAAGTCTAGCTCTGGGAGAACGATGCAATGTTGTTTCACGAACAATCATTTTAATGGAATCACTGCGATCAGTGAATGTGCTCATGGTGTCGAAGCAAATGTTACACATTGAGTCGAACGTTTACATGCAGATTTGTGGAATTGACTGTATTCCATCTTAAAGTGCAACATTTTATGTGACGGGTAGTCAGGAAGAACTATTTATTTCATCCTAACGTCTAATTAATCTGCCAGAAGATTCATCTTTGCAAATGTCTGTCTTCAGGACACAATGTTTTTTTTTAACTATGCTCATGAGCTTGCTACATGACAGTTAGCAGCTCAAAGAGCTTTTCTTTTCCTTCTACAGGAACTACTCAAGATGTACAAGTCTGATGCCAACTTGTAAGGAGCGAGCTAACAGTAGAGATTTATGACTGATGCTAGCTTGCCTCGACAATTGGCTCTTTTGTATGAGGGACAAAATTGAAAATGATGAATGATTGGAGCAGCGCAGCTCGAGTTGGCTGCCTGAACTAGCTCACAGGTGTCGCTCCATTTATTATCCATTCATTCATGTATATAATTATTCATTCCTGCATTTATTTATTCATTTCTACTTTAATACTGTTTCCCTCTGTTTCCCCTTTTGTACTAACACTTATAATACGTGTGCTCTAGCCAAGAAAGTGAGGTCAAGTTGTACTACACACAACAAGTGACACCTTCAACCACTAGGGGTCAAATATTAGGCGCCTTTTAGATACGGTTTAAAACAAGTATATTTATCCTACCTGCAATGCGAATCACAGCCCTCTCTGCTGGATCCAGGACATCCCCTGAGGCCGACTTAGAGCGTTTGACCCTCTGGTGTTTGGACAGGTTCCAGGGCAGGGTGTCTCCAGGACAGGGGGCGCCGCTGCTCCTCTCTCCGTAGTTTTCCTCCGGTGGGGTTTGATCCCTGCGTCTATCTTTATGGGTCGCCATCATCTACCTATACCGGAGTGATAAAAGGTCAATGTGTTTGATAACCAGAGAACTCTCAACACTTTGCTGAAGTGATGATTCCTGACTTAAAGGGACTCTTACATTTGTTGCATTTTTACACTTTTTGTGGATAAGGTTAAATTGGTATTAATAAGGTAATGACACTCTAAAATGCAAGACAGACCCACCAGGAGTTAAAACAAACAATTATTTCACTCTCGTAATATTTAGTGAAAACTTCAACCAATAAAATTCTTCGGACCGAAGGACCTTATTGGCCGACAGACCTGTCTGTTTGCTGCATGGACATGCAGGTTTTTTTCGTCTGCTTCTTGTGGCGCATTCGGGCCCGCGTCATCAAGGCGGTGACGGTACCGGTGCTTCTGAATCCGAATCCATTGCTTTGGTAAACAAAAACTCACGTGCGTGCGCGGAGGCAGTAGGTTGTAAATCTGCTTGTAAATAAAGTTTCTTCAAAAAAACACAGCGGATGGGAAGGGGGGTGGGGCATTGGAGGAAGGCGGGATGATTCGAATGTGCTGTAATTCTCAAATGCAACAAAGGTAAGAGTCCCTTTAACAAATACTTGATCAAAGCCAGCTTCTGGGTCACAATGATTTTCATTGGTGCTATTGTAGAGCATGTTCTTTGTAAAAGATAAATTAGACTATTGAAAACGCTTAGTTTAAAAACCCTAAGAACAAGAGCAGCAACAAATGTATATTCCTGGTTATGTTATTGGAAGATACAGAAGGGAAAACTCTGACTTCATTGCTTACAAGTTGACCAAGGCTTCTTAAAGTACACAAAAACACTTTAACGACACACTTACGGGTTAGTGAACCAAGAAGATTCAGCTCAGCTGTTCCTGTGTCAGCTTCTTCTTTCATGTCATGTGACCTCACTCCTCTAATGTTTAACTAACACTACCCGCACAGCAAGATAAAACTTATAAAAGGGCTTGGTGTTAGGGAGTGCCATAAAATGCAAAATGTAGGGCACAGACACACTTTGTGTATACTTTTAGAGATCAGATCAGTAGGCATCTACTGGTCTCCATGACCACAATAACAGAACTGAATGGACCTTAACCTGCTCATGCAAAGTAGTGAGATGAAGAAACATTCCTAACTAATCTATATACTGAAAGAAACATTTTGCAGCAGCTATACAGACTCCAAACATATAATCATTCAAAGAAAACAATGTGTTTGTAATATGACAAGCAGTATTCTGTATTATGATTATCATTGGGCAAAACTGATCATTGGTAAACTATGCAGATCTCCCTTCAACAAGTAAAGCAATATCTGCTAAATCACTCAGTGTTCATTTTGTTTTGAGTATTTGTTCAATCTCTGACTTTTCTCATTGAGGTTAAATATTTACCAGTCATGTGCAGCATTATAGAGTAGCTGCTTATCAATCATCTTTGTTACTGAAACATAATACAACTCACTCCACATCATATCATACTTTCTCTATTCCCCATTAATATTTAATATGTTGGCAATTAAAACCCAACAGTTGCGGATGTAATCATAGTATTTAAAGGTGTGTGTTGAGGCAAGACCAAACACAACCCAAGGTAAGATACACACCTTAGTGGCTGGTCCAGTGAAAACACAACCTCCCCTAATGAACCTGTGCACCGCCAACACACAGTCGTGAATGAGTCACTATCAGCAGCACTCCTAAACACTGTGTGTCTGGTAAAGAAATGTGTAGTGGTGTTTCCTGGGAGACTGGCTGATCCGACACTGCCCTTCACTTTGAGTCATGACGCAAATCTCTTTGCTTTCTGTCAACATGAATATTAATGAGCGCTGAATGACCTGGATAACGACATATCTCTGTAAGTATTTTATGACTGTGACACACCTAATGAAAGGGTTAATACTCTGCTCAGCAAGCTTTGTTGGACGCATGCTGGTGTTTGTATCATGTGCATGATACAACCACTTTGTATGCTCAAATGTTGTCACAGCTGACCTGAGTTCAAACAGCAGTGCTTTGGGAAGTTAGCTGTGCACATGCAAATGTTTTGGCCAGTTGGGGGCGATCATTGAGATCATGATGTCATCACAGAACAGGCCGACACAGATGGACGACAATATAATAAGAACAGCGCTGCTTTAATTAATTAATGCTCATTTTCCCATGTCACCACATTATTGTTTCTTGTCTGATTAACCATTCACTCCCTTTAAAAGGGGGGGGGGAAACATAAATAATAGTCCAGGCAAAGTAACCCGTATTGGATCCAAAAATAGAAGTAATTGTAAAATAATTTTTTTCAGCATAGATCATTTCTATGAGGTGTCCAGAACAACATACTAAAAGTCTTAAGAAATCCTAGTTGAGGAAATATGTTAAATTCTCATCATCCGAGATGTGTGCCAATAAGGCAAGGCAACAATAGATCCCGATGGGGCTATTTTTTTTTACTCCTATCAAAATGAAACTTTGCACAATGAAATTACCCGTGAAAAGAACAACATTTTGTATTACAAGATTATTTTGAAATGAATTTGAATATGCACATGAGCTCCACACCTATGAATATGTCCTAATTTGCATATGTAGAAACATCATTCATATGTTTGACAAACAGATCGGCCCAATCTTCATCCAATCATCATACCGCCAATGGGTAATGGCAATGCTGCTTTTAGACTTGCCTCTTACCTGAAAACTGCCTGGCTGGGTAGTACCTACCAGGGGTATAACCCTACCGTAATAGTCTTCAGGGTTACGGAGGCACACAAGCCTCCCCACCACGAAAAGGTAGCAACAACAGGAGAGGTTTTTTTGGTGTTTTTAATTTTAATTTTTAATGTTTTTTTAATGTAAATCCAGCCTGGATCCTCGACCCCTTCTCTGTTGTTTCTCTAGTTCCGTAACAGTGACGCTCTTGGTTCTGGCACCCCCTATATCAGTTCCTGGTTTGTTCTTTGCGTAGTTCTTCCCCTCTGGGTCATATTCATCTGATAAATCAGGCAACTGTGAGTTTGTGCAGCTAGTACCACGACATTCTCCGCAAATGGCAGTGCAAGGGAGTCCATGTTTTTTGCATGTGCATTTCTTTGTGCTGCAGTCTTTCTTGAAACTACAGCGGAATACATCTAGTATTTCTTGTGGTGCCGCAGGCTGATCGGGCATTATTGGCATAAATCTCCCATCCAAAACAGGCCAGACCCAGTCTTTTGGGTCCATGCGTTCACTTCCCCCTTGTCGTGTTACTAGCTGCACAATCTAGACCCTGAAGACTATACCGGCGGGGGTTATACCCCTGACAGGTACTACCAGGCCAGGCAGTTTTCAGGTTAGAGGCCAGTCTAAAAGCAGCATTGCATCACCCATTGGCAGTAGGATGATTGGATGAAGATTGGGCCGATGTGTTTGTCAAACATATGAATGGTGTTTCTGCATATGCAAATTTAGGACATATTAATAGGTGTGGAGCTCATGTGCATATTCAAATTCATTTCAAAGAAACTTGTAATACAAAAAGTTACTTTTCATGGGTCCTTTCATGTGTAAAGTTTCATTTTGATAGGTGTAAAGTAAAAAAATAGCCCCATTGGGATGTATTGTTGCCTGGCCTTATTGTCACACATCTCGGATGATGAGAATTTAACATATTTTCCTCAACTAGGATTTCTTAGGACTTTTAGTAGGTTGTTCTTATACAATTTTACAATGAGTCTGCTGTAAAACAATACCTTGCCTGGACTATAATAGGCTACTGCATTAACTTGCTTCAGCATTAAATAAAGTTTACAATTACAGTGGTGTCATGGCTGTCATCTGATTGGTCCCTGGGGCCAGGGTCAATTTGGTGCAATTGAACTTCGCATATTTTTCTTCAGGGCTCCTAAGACTGTGTCGTTTCAAATTAACCTTAGACTGCTGCAACAAACTGATCCCTGAGGAACACACCAAAAACTTGTAGGATGATTCACCGAGTAAAGCATTATAAAGTACCTGTATTTCTTGAACGGTAAGGCCAAAGATAAACAAACACACAAACGTACACATACACGCGCGCACGCACACAGAGTCTTACCTTACTGCTGCGTCGGATCGGTGCGTAAAAAGCCTGTCAAACTGCCATACATTCATGAACCGCTGCTCCACTCTGCGTCTTCCAGGTTGCAGCCAACCAAGACAAATACGAGTCAACGGCTGACAGCGTGTGGGTGTGTGTGTGTGTCTCCGTGACAGCGAATAGCACGTGTGTGCCGGTTATAATGAAGAATCAGCCACTCCTCTGACAGGAGGCAGGACCGTGCAGGAGACCCGCGGTGCTGGATCCGCAGTCATCTGATGTTTCTCTGCTGGACCTGCTCCCTCTTTCCCGTCCAGCGTCATGGCGACACCTCTGAATTCACAGGACTCTTGAACTCTATCCTTCATGCATGTGTTAGCTGACACCCCGAGGCTGAGACATGCCGCTCCTTACCTCCATGGCTGCAGAGGACACAGGAGGAAGGCGTCCTCCACCTGCTGGGGAAACACTGACGAAACCGATCGAGAGCAATTACCTGCGCCTCTCCTCCAGCAGGGTCTGGTGCTGCGGTGAAAAGCTGCATGACTCACTGCTCATGTTCGATTAGTTCTCCTGCTTGTCCCGGGCTGAGCGCTGTGGACTCTGCAGACGTGAGAGTGTAAGGAAGTGGAAAGATTTAGAATGCAAAGATGATGATTATGTTTATGATGATTTATGTGGAGACATAAAGCTTTTTCATGAACGCATCTCGATGGTATCACATGATGACGACATTAGGATGATCCTTCATAAAGTGTGTAATCCTCCTGACAGACCAATCAACATAGACCAATGGACAGGGGCGGAAACAAAACCTCCTCTGCAGCCCCTGAGCTGAAAGGGGCCCCCAGAGGATGGTGACAGTAACAAGCTCAGTCTCTGTCGTCTCTCTTGTCATCCATGTTCATGCAGTCGCACTTTGTTTATGATTCTAAGACATCCGTTTGTATTTTGGAATTTAGTGGTTTGGTATCATGCATTTCTTGGGAGGGGGAAGTTGAGCGGCCACCAGGTCTCTTTTTCCCGCAGAACTCAGAGTCCCTTGAAGCACCCCTGCATGTTATCACCACATGATTTTGTTCTATTAGTTGACAAAACGATCGAGTGAAAAAGTGAATTAATAAAGAAGTTAAAATGATGAGATTATGATTTGATCTCGACCCAATGTCACATCAGCAAAAACTCTCTCAAGAAACCTCTGTGTAGACGAATGCAAGCAGGAGTCTGGAGTGTCTGGGCAAGGATCCACGTCTGATGAAAACTTTGAGCAGGAAGAATTTAGCGGCGTCCCTTCACTCATATTCACAAATCCCCATTTGCCTTCTCGGGCTCCAAAACTGTGGAACAAGCTCCCTCTGCTGATCAGACTAGAACAGTTCCCTCTTTTATTGCATTTTGAAAAACACATTTTCATAAAGAGGCTTTTAACCTTTTTTTATTGCTTTTCTAACTGAACTTTCAGTTGTTATGTCTGTGAGGGACGTTGAGCCGGCTGACCGTTTAAGAGAATACATTTAAATATTTGCTGACATTTATTTGGTGATATGTAGCCGTAAAGTGCATGCTGGACAGTGAGTCGCCAAAGAAACAGTGCCATGACAGAGATGACACGTTTGAGAGACTTGTGTCGAGCAATCACCAGAAAAGTTCAACACTGTAACTGTTTATTACAACACAATATTTCTACAATCAGGTTTCAAGTTTTCCATTTACATTTGTCTGTTATTAAAATACAATGAAACAACAAAAGACAATACACAGACGTTGCATGATCTAAGAACTGAGCAGGAAAACCACGGAACTTTCTTCCAAAAGGAGGGAAAACCCCCTTCAACATCATCCAGTGATAATAAACATGCATCACCTGCACTCACATGCAAACAGCCACTGCAGCACAGTGAGCTGCCTCACACATCAACAGAGGGGAACACAAAAGAGCGCCATCCAGTGGCTGAAAATACAAATGTGCCGTGAAGATAAAATCATCAGTGTGAAAACTAACAGCTGGATGCAAAAGGAACTTCTCACTAGATATATATTATATATAAATATATGAGAAGACCTGGTTTGAACTTGTAGCGTGAGGTAAAGCGAGGATAATGAGGGATTGCAACAACGCCACCTGGGGAATTTCACCTCCAGGAAGTAACTAAACTGTTGTGTGTGCAACAGCACAGGATCGTGTATATCAAGAGGCAAGAGACGTGTATTACTCGTAGAAAATAACTTTATTAAACTCGAATTAAATCAACAATACAAATAAACCAAATACAAACCAATATAAACGACAATGTGAATGGGATTGATTGTTACTAAAAGCTAGGCGTCCCTCCGAGGTGGTAACTCAACGCTGCACCTCAACTGCGTGTGGAGAGACACAGTGAAAGAGAGAACACTTCTTTGAAAGCTGCACCTCCTTTTTCCTCAGAATTCTGACTTTAATCTCAGAATTCTGGGATTAAAGTCAGAGCTTCACTGTGCAAAGACCAGCTGACAACTGCAGACATGAGTAACTGGCTGATGAGACACTGGTGGGACCCAAAGAAAACAAACTCCCACACAGACAGGAAGTCAAACTGAGGACACTTAAGGTGAGGGATTTCAAAATAAACCAGGAAATATCTACAGAATCCAAGTGGGATATCACACCTTAATAAAGATAAAAGAAAGAACAAATTCAATTATGTATTTGAATTATAATCGGTTAAAGTTCATCACATTTTAAAACAAAAAGCAAACTGTCTGCAGACGAGTGTATTCATCAAACAGATAATTACAAGCCATGGAAATAATCACACATAACCACAGACTGTATATGGAACATAACTCACAGCCAGACGATGTCCTTTCTGACATCGTCCTCCATTGAGTCATTTGTGAATAATAACAAATACATATCTATACGTATGAATGGAAAACATCACAGGTTACATTCAAACTTTTGTTGCATGACTGCTGCAAAAATATACAGAATAAGCTTTCGTTAGGGGCCAATACCGAAATTCAGGAGTAAAAAACATTGAGAGAAAACACAAATACGACTTGAACTAAGACAATGAAAAAATTCAATGTAAAATAAAATCATAATGCTCATTGTTCACCCTGTAAAATAAACCTTTTCATATCGGCACATTTCTTAATAGGCCCAGATCAGCCAATTGAAATATTGAACGTAAAAACAAAATCAAATATCACAGCATCTACTTTTTCAATTATACTGAAATTCAATCCAGATCATGTCATTCTTTCCAATGAGCTGTTATAAAACTGGTGAATCTAATATGTGAAGGTGTTTAAGGATGAATGTTGATTTTCATGTTCTTTTTTTCCTGAGAATGCACCGATCATAGTGGTCCTGAAACAAAGTGACAATAACTGTATTTTTTGAGACACCAATTGAACTCCATACTTATTGTACACAAACTATTTAATAATGATATGATGAAGTTTCAGTTGAGGTTTATTTCAAATACACATGAGCCAGTAGCTTAACAGCCAGTTGTTAATATTTGTACCTGAAGCTGAATGTGGATTTTCATTAACATAGTCAGACCTCTCCTCTGGATCAACTTCGGTTCCTGTAAAGATCAGACAGAAAATGACATGAGAAGGTTGAGAACCATTGTTTTATTCATTTAGTTGATTTCGTTGCCACTCTTATATCTCTATCACAACCAGCATCACCAGCTTCATGTGCTCCACATGTTTTCCAATACAAATTAACGTACTTGTTGTTCAAAAATTATATGGGTGCAAAAAAACTGATCCCTGGTTCAATTTGATCTGGATCTGACTACATTCTGGTTCATTGGACGGAGCACCTTTCCACCTATAACTCTGCTTCAGGCTAAACTTAAAAGTCCAAATGTCTGTCTTTGGGACCATGTGACTAAGATGAGATGTTGGAAAACTGAGCTTGTATATTGATGTCATTACATCCTGTTGGACATTTCTGTACTCATCTGCCCGTCCAGCTGAAATCAGAAGGTTTTTTATTTAAGTATTCTCTGCAGGAGTCACATTTTATACAGTACCTTCCTCCGCGTATCCTCTGATTGATTCATAGATGCGGTTGTCACCTGTGAGTCAATACAAAATCAAATCAACATGAAAAGTAATTGGAAACTTTGTGACTGGGTTCTTCTTAAAAGCAACAACTAAGAAATTGCTGAGAAGGCATTCAGTAGAAGAAGGAAGTCTGACCGTGGAGAAGAGACGAGGACACTTGCAGTTGGTTTTCATCGTGATGGACAGTTGGGTCTGAGCTCTGATGAGTTCTCAGAGACTGGCTGAGCCTGAAACAGTCCAAGAATCAGAAGTGAATGAAAAATAAAAAGTAAAGAAGTGCTGTTTTGTCGAAGATGAAACAAGAGAGAGTGAAAACTAACCTGTCACAACACAGATCTGTGAAAAAGACAGTAATGATCACGTTACATTATTCCATTTTCAACCTCTGCTCCTTGATTCTTAAAATACAGAATAAGCTTTTTTCAGGGGCAAATGCCAATATCAAGGAGTAAAAAACTATCACCTATATGTAAAACTGGCAATAAAGCTTAAATAAAACAATATTTTTTAAAGAAATAAAGATAAATTGAAAGAAAAGACAAATATGACAGAATATATAGAACCATAATTAAGAAAAAAAAATGGTCAATGTAAAATATAATCATGATGCATATTGTTTATCTTGTAAAATAAACCTTTTCATATTGGTGCCTATCTTAAAGGCCCATATCAGCCAATGTAAATATTGAACATAAACACAAAACAAATATCACAGCATTTATTTTTTCAATTATACTGACATTCAATTCAGATCATGTCCTTCTTTCCAATGAGCTGTTATAAAACTAGTGAATCTAATATGTGAAGGTGTTTAAGGATAAATGTGGATTTCAAATTCTATTTTCCTCGAGGATGCACCATTTATAGTGGTCCTGAAACAAAGTGACAATAACTGCAAATTTCTAAAATACACACTTGATACTTCAACCCCACAACATGATGAAGGCCGTTCATAGTTTTACACAAAAGGATTTGAAATTTGAGACACCAATTGAAGTGCATACTTATTGTACAAGAACTATTTAATAATGATATAATGGAGTTTCAGTTGAGGTTTATTTCAAATTTGCATGAGCCAGTAGCTTAACAGCCAATCTTTAATATTTGTACCTGAAGCTGAATGTCGATTGTCATTAACGTAGTCAGACCTCTCCTCTGGATCACCTCGGGCTCCTGTAAAGATCAGCCAGGAAACGACTTGAGAAGGTTCAGAACCTCTGTTTTATTCATTTACTTGATTTTGTTGCCACTCTTATATCTCTATCACAACCAGCATCCCCAGCTTCAGGTGCTCCACACGTGTTCCAATCAGAGACTGTATATATAAAGGTTCCAATGCAAATGAATGTTTTTTTAGCTGATATTTAGGTATTTTAACGGTTGTATTGGTCTTTTACTAAATGATTATGTTGTACTTGTTGTCTTCTAGTTGTACGGTGTTTCTATGGCGCCTCGATGTGATGCTTAAATAAAGAGCCGTGATGCATTAGTCTGAAACTCTCCTCCTCATGCTTTGCCTGACATATATATATATAATTAAATATTGCAAAAATTTTAAATAAAGTATTAAAACAAATAAGTTGTTGTCATTGCATCGTGTTGGACATTTCTGTACTCATCTGCCTGTCCACCGGAAATCAGGCGGTTTTTTATTTAAGTATTCTCTGCAGGAGTCACATTTTATACAGTACCTTCCTCCGTGTTTCCACTGATTGATTCATAGATGCAGTTGTCACCTGAGAGTCGATACAAAATCAAATCAATATGAAATGTAATTGGAAACTTTGTGACAAGGTTCTTCTTAAAAGCAACAAGTTAGAAATAGCTGTCAAGGCATTCAGTATGAGAAGGAAGGCTGACCGTGGAGAAGAGAGGAGGACACTTGCAGTTGGTTTTCATCGTGGTGGACTGTTGGGTCTGAGCTCTGATTGGTTCTCGAAGACTGGCTGAACCTGAAACAGTCAAATAATAAAAGTGAATGAAAAATAAAAAGTAATGTATTGCTGTTTTGTTGAAGATGAAACAAGAGAGAGTGGAACCAACCTGTCACAATACAGAGCTGTGAAAAAGACAATAAAGATCACATTACTTGATTTTATTTTTCAACCTCTGCTCCATGACTTTTGTGACAATAGTTTGAAATAAGTTTGATATAAATTAAATGAACAAGAGCAGCTCTCACTCTTTGAATTCCTGTACCAACACGAGAGTAGCAGCGAGAGGAAGAGAATCAGTGTGATGCCACCGACGAGCCCAATGAGCAGCGGAACAGGAGACGTAGAGGGAGGTGCTGCAGGATTACATGGATCAGACGAGGTGCAGTGAGGAGCAAAGGCAGATCCATGATGTGGAAAATTATAGACCCAAAACTTCAGCAGATATTTTGACGTGAAAATAATTATATTTGACACACTCACATTTTACTGACATCCAACTCTCTTCTGAGAAGTACCCTGATCGTGCACACTTGTAGAAACCTTCATCTGACTTTGACACAGCTCGGATTTCCAGTTTCCCTCCTACATCACTTTGGATGAGTTCACCATTTTTGTAGAAAGAGAGGTTGGAATAGATGTTTGTTTTGAACAATAAGCAGCCGAGAGAAACGGACTGTCCCTCAGTCACAGGATGGGCAGGGCTCTCCAGGATAAGAGGACTAGGAGCTGTAATCAGTTAAAAAAACATCAACAATGTGAACAACCTTATAATTCAGCTCGTTTATAAACAGCATTAGTCTAAATATTAGATCCTAAAGGGGAGCCAAAGTCATTCAATGCACTTTGTGTCAAATTCTGCTCCTCACGTCCATGAGCTGTACTTTGTGTGTGCGTTGGAAAAACATCTGGTTTAAATACACAGCCCTGGCTCCAAGAAAAGGACATCTGAGCTCAAGCAGTGTAGAGTTGAGTGTGTGTGCAGGGTTTTGAGTGAGAGCATCACAAAATCTGAATGGGACATCAATAAGTCCTGATCGCACTGCGGGCTGTGGCGTCCACACAATTACGTGATGTCTGCTTATTTAACGGCACACGGACAGACTCTCACAACTTATTGTGGTCGTTGAATGTGTGGTTTGTGTAAATAAAGAGGGTGAATTTCCTCCAATGAACTTGTTTGATGTGATGCACCTCCGTAAATGTGGGGGGTGCAGCTACTGATGGAGCAGTGAAGGGAGGCAGTGTTCCCCAATTTCATTTACTCTAATTTTAAATCACATCATTGGGTGTTGGAAACCTGCACAATGTGAATAGATTCAATGAAAAACTACAACCTGAAGTGATGTTGACTGCGTTGCTGAGCTCTGATCCAGATTCACACCAGAAAACTCCACGAGGAGTATATCCCATTGACCATGTGGACCTTATGATTGCCTCCTGAGAGTCGCACGCTGACAATCGTACTTCGTCTTCAGAAAACTTCAACAATCTCAGTTTATCAGAGTTTCCTTCGCAGGTCAGAAGGATTTTGTCACCTACGAAGTGTTGCACACTGTCCGGACTCAATGTGAGAGACACTGATGAATAGGAATCTGAAAACGTGACATGAAGTGTGAAACAGCAACTAATATTTTTTTGTCCTATACGATGCAAACAAAAAATAAATTCATGTGACATTAGATTTTGGGGAAAGATTCCCTGATCAATATAAGCTTCAGATCGTCTCTCTAACCCGGTATTAGTTTTGACCTTTGACCTATCACCTCTAAAGGTTAATCAACTGCTGGTGGAACGAGCCAAAGTAATGTTCCCGTAGTAACTGACCGACTGAAGTGATAAAATCTGCTTCAAGAGAAAGAGACAAACTCACCCCCAGACCAGACCCACTTTGGCTCACTGTACTCAGTGTAAAACACGGGGTCTCCTCTTCCAGCTCGACATGCATAACCTGCTGACTTCGCCGGGCCTTGGATGAAGTAGGAGCTTTGTTCAGTCCCTCCGTTGCTTCCTGGGAGCAGCTCATACCTGCACTCGTCAGGAATTGCCATAGAACTCCTGTCGGTTAAATATGTATGTTGACATCTGGTGTCTACATTTGACCTAATCAGGTCAACTCTGTACCAGTAGAACCTCCATCCTGCAGTCGGATGTTGAACCCCACAGGTGAGAGTCACTGAGGATCCAGGAGTCAGCCATGACGGAGACACAGTGAAGACAGGTTGTGGTGCAGCCGCTGAAACGGAACATCGTCAGATCAAAAACACGTCTTCATGTTTGTCTAAAAATGTTCATTTTGGAAGCAATGCAATTTTTGGATGTTACACATTCAGAGATCGACATGACTGGCCCCAAAAGTAAAGCCAAACTATAACAAAAGCCCCCTGTTGGCTGCCTGCAGTATATGTCAACCATGGTTTCTTTCATTTTACCTCAATCATGATTTCACAGACTGGCTCTAGATGACATAAAAAGTGCAAGATGGCTGGTATACGGGTTATTTTGGTTGATTTTTTGTACGTGTGCATTGAACACATTCAATTTTGTAATATTGAAACTTTGGAAAAAATATATATTCTAAATACTAAATATGACTTGACTCACCGTAAGACAATGTGAAGGGAACACTCCATCCTGTTGAATTTTACCATGCACCTTTCAGTCGTCCCTGACACCAGTAACTGCCGTTCAAATCTGACCCTAGACTATTCCTGAATTATTTTGTGTTGGGAGGTGTATGTGAGCTTGTTGCTGTCCATCCATACTCCCACTCAGAGTCTCCTCCCTGGATATCACACCTAAGTGTAACGGTTTCTCCGCTGTATCTTTTCGGCCAGTTGGGTTGAGGAGTCACAGCAGCTCTGTTGTGAACTATTCATATTCACCAATAAAGATAGAATAACAGCTTGTATCAGCATCAACCTTTAAGTAATCTCAACAAACATTCATGAACGCAGAATGGATTTCCCCCGCACTCACCAATTTCAAGAATACTGACTGAGTTACTGTACTGGGTGTAGTATACTGGATCTCCTCTTCCTCCCCTGCACCAGTACAGTCCTTCACGTGAGGCACTAGCACTCTGTCCGTTTGACTGGAAATCCTCATCCGTCAGGGGCTCCGAGGTTTTCTCACCTCTGTACCAATAATAATTCCAACCAGGTGATGATGGGCCCACGGAGCAGGTCAGGAGCACACTGCCCCCTACTGGAAAGGCTCTGTCGTCAGCACTCAGGTTAGCCACTGGTCTATCTGTTAATGTTGAAAACACTTTGGCATTTAGTCAATTTTAAGTTAGTTGAATGAAATGAGTAGAACACGTATCTTCTTTAGTCTTCTGCAGTGGTAAAAACTACAGCAGTAAAAGCAAAAGTACAAAAATGCTTTGGTCCAGATTATACCACATGTTTGCCATATCAGAGCCACAAGTTAGCCACAGCAGTACAGTACATTAACCAAAGGCGCCAAATGTGTCCCAGATTTGTTTTGATCTATTTGGCCCATCTTCACCACATGGACCCCTTTAGGTTCACATCCAGATTACACTTTGCCTAGAGCACCGCATGTTTACCATAAAAGACCCAAGTTTGTTTTGGGATAGGACACTTGTTAAAGAGCCACATTAGCTCTTTAACAAGTGGACGAGTTTAGGCTCGGATCCATTCTGTCCACAGGAAAGCTAGAGGAGCCGCATCACTGCCTGAAGTGGCCCACATCCATCTGGTCTAAAAGTGCTGAGCATAGAACATATATAAAGATTGACAACATCACAGCTCCACAAAAGTGAGTACGCCCCCTGGTGGCTGGCTGCAGTAGATCAAATTAGCTTGGGAAGAAAGGAAGTTCTTGTACCTCTGATGTACTGTATGTTCAAGTTTTGGGTTGAATTTAATTAGTTTTTTAAAAATAGGGTGAAACATCATGACTGACAACTGAGGCTGACTCACGATTGGTCAGGTATTGGCAGGACCTTGGTCCCAGATCGTTTGTATCCATGATATTTGGGCTTGGATTCTGAATAACAATTGTTATTTATAAACATCGGGGAACGTCATCTTACTCGCCAATAGGCTGATCGCAACAACAAGATAAATATCTGTAAGATGTTCAGCTTTTGAATCGATGTATCCCTCGTTACTTTTTGTTGTATTCTATTTCTTATCGACACATATGATCATAAATTGAAGGAGACATTTGCCAGTTTCTCAAAACTCAGTCTTCTCACCAGAAACTGTTAATGTCACGTCATCGCTCCACTCGGTCGTGGAATTCAAGTTCTTCTTGTCTTTAGCCAAACACCTGTAGCTTCCACTGTCGGACGAGGACGCATTGACAATCATGTATTCAATGTGTGTTGGAACAGTATTTGAGTTGGGTTTCCTCCATTCATACTCCCACTCAGTCAGCACAGGGACCTCACACCGAACAGTGATCATCTCACCGCTGAATATCAGAGACCAGTAAGGTTGCAGGGCCACAGACGCCTTGTGGGAAACTGATCACAAATAGAAATAGAGAACAGAAGAAAGTAGAATGGCACTCAGTACAGCTCATACCTCTATCAAACCTGACATATTCCAGTCCTCTCATCTTTTCATCAGGGAAAATAAAAACAAAAAGAATCACACAATCTTAAAGCAAAACACTATGCAACTTTTTAACCTCACAAACACCAGCTTCCAAGTTAATGTAATGATTCTCTGCCTTAATATGGAGAAAGTTTTCTCTTTCACTCCTTGAATGTCTGTTGTCTGTAACTCTGGTGAGTTGGATCCATCTCCTGTGAGAAGAACTGATTGAGAGTCATAGCTTCAACTGTCACAATCAGCTCCCGTTGAAGAGTGAAGCTGAACTGTAGATCCGTTAAAAAGACTCAGAAGTTATTAAAACATAGCACATGTGGCTGCAGAGGGTGTTGTTGATCCGTAAAAGTTGCATAGTGTTCAAGAAAGTCTGGATGTTTGGATTCCATCTATATTTCATTGGTTCTGTCCCAAGTTTTGTTGAAATCCATCCATTAGTTTTTGCATAATCCTGCTGATAAACAAATAAAGAAAGAAACATACAGGGACAAAATATAACCTCCATAGCTGAGGTAACTAGTCTTTGGATTTCTAAACTGACTCTTACCTCTTTTCTCTATTGTTATTCGGTTGCTGTCCTCTGTGAAGAAAGCTGTGTCTCCTCTCCTTCCTCTGCAGTTGTAGATGCCCTCCTCTGAGATGCTGATTTCATCATCTGTTTCATTATATCTTAGGATCTGAGCTGCAGAGGAGGATGAGCTTCTTCTGAACCAGTCATATCTCCACTCGGCCGAGTTGTCCACAGAGCAGTTCAGTGCTACGCTTCCCTTTCCTGTTATGGTTGTGTTATCGGCAGTCAGCCTGGGCCTGGGTTTATTGGCTTATAATTGTGTTGGAGAAATGAGAGACAAATTAAATTGGGAAAAAAGATTAAATCGTATGAAGCAGAATTTCACTCAGTAGTGGGCAAAGTTCCCGAAAGCAAAATATATAAGACAAAAAAGGTCTTATAATGAATCTCAAAATGTAAGAGGGTTCGTTGACCCCCACATAGCGAAATGCATTTGGCCCAGATGTGGCCCACACTTTCACATTGTCATCCAGCCAACACTCCTCATGGAATGATGGCATTTGGGCAGTCCACGGCTGTTTGCCAAACCTGGGCCACAGATAAGCTGTAGCAATACCGTTTGTCAACCAAAAGGGCCAAAGGTGGCCCAGATTTGTAATGTGCTGTTTGAGCCATGTTCAACATTCATGGATCACTTGAGGTCCACATCCAGATCACACTTTACCTAAAGCACCTGATGTGTGCCAAAAAAGACCCAGGTTTGTTTTAAGGTATTTGGGCCACATTTGCTGTTTTACATGTGGACCAGTTTAGGTCCACACCCAGATGCTATCTGGGGATTGGGTGGAAATTGGTTGAGTAGTTTTTACGTAATCCTGCCAAGACAAACAAATAGAAAGAGATGAAAATGTAACGTCATCGGTGGAGGTATTGAAATATGATTCAACTTACGTGTTACTCTCAGCTGGAAGGCGTCACTCCACTCTGTTGAGGAATACAAGTCCGCTCTGGCCTTACACCAGTACTCTCCACTGTGGAAAACAGAGGCAGTGCCCAACCTGTATTCACTGTGTGTGGGAGCTGTGTTTGTACCAGTGACTGGTTGGTGGGAGCTTGTAGTCCTCCATTCATATTCCCACTGGGTGTCTCCTCCTCCCTGAATCTCACACCTGACAGAGATTGTCTCACCGCTGAATATCTGAGTCCAGTTGTGTTGCAGCATGACAAAGCTTCTGTTGGACACTGAATATTCAAACACAAATATAAAACCAACAGAGAGAACTGGTTAATATTGCTGCTGATTGGTTCTGTTTTCATCGTAGCCAGTCATGAAAGCACGCTACTCACAGGTTTGTTTTTATAAGGTCTATGTCCAAAAAAAAGTTAAACTTAAGTGAATGAATGATATGATTGAATCTCTGTCCATGTGAAAGGTTGACATAAGGAACTGAGATCAGGCACTGTGTCTGTGGAGACTGAAAGACACATTAATTTAAGAATGAAACGTGGATTTGTCAAACTGTCGACACAAGGTGGAAGATAAGCTTCATGTTTCTACTGTCCCATTTATTGTGATCTGCTTTACTTGTGTATCAGCTTGGTATACAG
This sequence comes from Pseudopleuronectes americanus, assembly GCA_038501795.1. Lineage (NCBI taxonomy): Eukaryota > Metazoa > Chordata > Actinopteri > Pleuronectiformes > Pleuronectidae > Pseudopleuronectes > Pseudopleuronectes americanus. The sequence goes on from CM076722.1 coordinate 21,701,038, forward strand.
CTTACTTGGTCAGCTCAGCATCTACCCCCACACAAACAGAACATAGTTATAGGATATACCAACCAGTGTTTTGTTCTATAAGTTTGCCGTTCATTCATATACTCACTAATCTTATTAACAACAAAAACAAAGACAAATTTGAGGAAATATACATATTAATGAAGATAGATAGCAATAAAAAAAGAGTTGACTCACAATCAGTGTGTCCACAGGAGAGGAGTGTATTCAGCACTGAAATAAACATTGGTATCTCATCAGACATTATTTAACCTGGTAAATAATCAAACACAGTACAGACTTTAGTAATAAATATATTCGTAAGTACTGTTATATTGTATAGAATTATCTTTTGGCAAATAAATCAATGGATCAGGTGTAAAATGTGTCTTTTTTCATGTATCGGGCATAAAATAATAAATTCTAAGAAAACATAATTTCCACTTTCTAACAGTTCTCCAACAATCACCATTTACTACCAAATAAAAGTTATTTAATTGCATGTAACAGAATATATGCGGCCAGTTACCTCTGCAGATAGATAAAGACATTCCAGTTTCAGCGGCTGTTGCTGTGGTTGGACGAACATCTAATAAACACTTTGCATTCTTAGAATAAAAGTTACTGATGTACTCACAGAATAACGACAGCACACTGAGCAAAGAGTGCTCCATGGTCCCATCCAGCTGCGCCACTCAAACACACTTCAAGACAGGTAGAGAATCAGTGGAACACCATCTTATCAATATAAGAGGAAGTTATTCGTGCACTTCTGTTTTCTGAGTCAGTTCCGTTCTTCACAGGAACCTCACACCCCAACACTAAGGTTAATATACTTTACAGTTTTTCTCAGTTGTTAACATACAAAAAGCGAAAATTCGGCACAATTTGCACAACCTTCACTTCATGTACCAATCGAACGACCCAATTTGGCACTACTTCACACTCCCTTATCTGCATTAGACTCTGACTTTCCTTCTTTACACTCTGATGTCAATTACACATCACCTTATTGTCAAAACAATACACACAATGTTCAGTTGTTGCACACACTTCTCAAGTAAAATCTCAAAGCATCAACCTACAACACACAAATACTCAAATCTCTAAACATTCAGGTCTTTTGAGCAATTTCACCGCATTTTCACAGCTGACCACGAGACTGAAATTGTAGATATGGTTCGTGAGAACAGCTCTATCACACTCAGACAAATCAAAACTAGGATCCTGGCTGACCATGGTACATTTAGAAACTTCCAGACCATCAGCCTCTCTACATTGGAACGTATTCTTTATAGGAATGCCATGCTGATGAAACCAGTGTACAGGGTCCCATTCGAACGGAACACAGACCACATCAAGAAGTTAGGGTGAGAGTTTGTGCTTGTGAGTACCAACAATCAGCACTGACACATGCAGGTATTGTACCTGTAATCCAATATTGTTCCTTTTCTACAGTGTCTCACTGTAGCCCACTGTGTTGACCTCTGTGTCCATACTGTAACTTGCATTCTCATGCTGTCTGTGTCAGCGGATTTACATTACATTACATTACATTTCATTTAGCTGACGCTTTTATCCAAAGCGACTTACAATAAGTGCATTCAACCCAGAGGGAACAAACCCAGGACGTATCCAGGAGCATGACACAGCTCATGTGTTGTACCAGTACATCTTTATTGATGAGGTGGGATTCAACCTGGTGAAGAGGAGGCGACGGGGCAGAAACCTCATTGGCCAGCAGGCCATAGTTATGGTCACCGGCCAGCGTGGTGGGAACATCACAATGTGTGCTGCAATGAATCACCATGGGATCTTGCACCGCCATGCCCACCTAGGGGCCTATAACACGGCCCATCTCCTCGTCAACCTGGATGGCCTGCATGACCTGCTGGTACCACCTGGCCAGATAGATGACCCACAGCGGATCGATCACGTTGTCATCTGGGACAATGTGAGCTTTCAAATGAGTGAGTGGTTCCAGGACCACCCACATTTTTCCGTTCTATACCTTCCACCTTATTCTCCTTTCCTGAATCCCATTGAGGAATTGTCAGGGCTTCATGCGCCACTCGAGATGTTTCTTCAACGCTGCTTGGACAGGGAGAATATTGCCTGTGATGAGGATGAGGCCCTCTGGCCAGACAGGAACCGGAGGCCTGATGCCTAAATAATTGTTGTGAAGGGGGGGGGGATATTTGTGTGCTGTTTTATGTTTGAATATGAAAAAAGTAGGCCTACACTGATACATTTTACAAAGGGAGGAGTCTCATTCTCCAGAGTCACTGTCATTCCTATGGTGTGTTCCATTTCGATGATTGTGTTTTCAATTTTGCACTTCTGTGTGTTGTAAATGCTTGGTAGTGTGCAAGCAAATGATTAGTTGTGTGTTCTCAATGAATGGTATGTGTGTGTCATTTGAAAATATGGCTGTGTGTACCAAATGAAAACATGAGTTCCGTTTTGTGAACAGTTAAGAGATTTGATTGCAAAGAGTCATCTTGCAAAGGGAGTGTCAGGTTTAGCATTTTGTGTGTGAGGTTTTCAGTTTTGTGTGTGCAGTTTTGAGAAAGCCGTTATGTTTTGAAAAACGTGTGTTAACAATTGTGAAAAACTGTAAAGAATACGTTCCAATGTAGAGAGGCTGATGGTCTGGAAGTTTCTAAATGTAGCATGGTCAGACAGGATCCTAGTTTTTACATGTCTGAGTGTGATAGCGTTGTTCTCACAAACCATTTCTACGATTTCAGTCTCCTGTTCGGCCGTGTAAATGCGGTGAAATTGCTCAACAGACCTGAATGTTTAGAGATTTGAGTATTTGTGTGTTGTAGGTTGATGCTTTGAGATTTTACTTGAGAAGTGTGTGCAACAACTGAACATTGTGTGTAGTGTTTTGACAACAAGGTGATGTGTAATTGACATCAGAGTGTAAAGAAGGAAAGTCAGAGTCTAATGCAGATAAAGGAGTGTGAAGTAGTGCCAAATTGGGTCGTTCGATTGGTACATAAAGTGAGGGTTGTGCAAATTGTGCCGAATTTTAGATTTTTGTGTGTTAACAACTGAGAAAAACTGTAACAACTGAGAAAAACTGTCAGAGACGTGTGTGGAGCATTAACCAGAAGAGTTCAACATTGTAACTGTGTCTATTTCATCCCAATATTTATAAAACATATCCCAGTTTTCATGCTACTACAGGAGTGTGCATAACACTGTGAGCTCGACAAATATCAGATAAGCAGAAAATTCTGTATCCAGTACAGTTTCAATGAGGGGTACATGAGCCTGGGGCTGGAGATCATAAACCCTCCACCGCCATGCCGAGAAAAATTCTTTGATTGGGTTTAGAGACAGAGAGTATGGTGGAAGGTATGGTGCTGTAAACTGTGGATGGTGTTGAAACCAGTTCTGGACCAGAGCAGAGCGGTGGAATGACACATGGTCCCAGATAAGAGTGTGTTGCATCTGGTGCATGTGGTTTACTGTTGTGACCATATGTTGTGCAATCGGCACAAAAATGTGAGCATGTGAGTTGTGTTGTAAGGTCCCATATTGGCATGACAGAGGAGGACCCCATTCTATGTAGTGGCAGCGCAAAGGGTGATGTTACCCCCACGTTGCCCTGGGACATTGATTATAGCCCCGTGGCCAATGGTATTTCTGCCTCTCCTTCTTGCTTTTATCAGGTTGAACTCTGCCTCATCTATGGATATGAATTAATGCGTGATTTCCTCAGCATCCATCTGTAAAACTCTTAGAAATACAGTGAAAAACAAGATTGTGTAGTTCAGCATAGGTCTGTAATACAGTACATTTACATCATAATTGTTACATGTGCAGTATGCAATATCACAGTGCTTAAGTGAACAATACACACCTCCATATATTCATGCTGCAGCTGCAGCCTTCTCCTCCTCCATGGATTCCTCCCCCTTACTCTTTTTCTTTCTTGAGCACGAGCTCCATTTTGGTTGAAAACAGGTGAACTCAGCTGCTGCACTAGCGTTTAAACCTGATTTGTGTGTCTAAAATTAAGCAATCATGTGTTTGAACACCTGATGGCTGTGTTTAACCAATTGGCTCATAGGGGTGGTCCTTTGACAGGCAGTGCTTAGGAATTGCAAGGAAGTGACCTCTTGATATACTTCTGTGTCTAATGTATACAAGTGTGTTTAGTGTTTTGCAGATCACTGTGTGTATTGTTTTGCAAAATGTGTGAAGCTGACATTGTGCTTATAGTGGTGCAGATCTGGGCCCATGTTCTGCTCCTTGAGTGTAAGGATTTGATAATTGTGTGATACTTTTGAATTTAGTGTTTATGCAATCGAAAAAAACTGTAAGTGTGTTATTCAAATGTTCTATTGAAGGATTTGTGCAATAGAGAAATGAGATGGAGACCTGAAGCTGGGGCCTGCACTCAGACTCTGCTCCCACATCAGCTCTCTGAACGATGCATGTTTCATGTCTGTGAACTCATCTACTCTGGACTCTTTATTACTCTGGAATGTGGATTGTGTTTGCTTGTTTTTTCAGTTTTTCTCTTTTGTGTTTTTGGAGAACTGGGACCTTTTGGGATTTTGTTTTGTGAAGAACTCTGCCTAATTAAAAGCACACTTTTTGTTGAAACTTTTTTGTCTCTGCATCTTGGGTCCTCCTGCTTTAAGTAAACCTGACAGCATGAGCCTTTAACATTCAAAAAAGCTGAGCAGTTTGATTCTATTACCTCTTGTCATTCCATCAAAATGGTTTCAGCTCCAATTATTCATTTGTTGCAAAATGGTTCCAACAAATCTTTGTATCATTTGTAAACAAGAGAACAACTTAAAATAGACATTGTTACACAAAAGATGCTGTGAAATCTTCACGATTTACAGAAAAGATGTTAAATGTTAAATATGAAAACTAACTGATGACAAGGTTATTAATTATGATTATCATTATGATTGTATTGTCATAATATATAGATTTGACAAAAGGTAAAAAAGTTAAGAAACATTGTTTGTCCTCTGTTGCTGTGTTCGTATGAATAGTAGCAAACTAAATGAATCACAATGATTTGTTTCACTCCAACACTGTGTTAATTGATCAATGAATCCTGTTGTGACGCTCAGTCATTTATGTTTATGGTTTTCTGTCTCGTGTTTTCTATTTCTTGTTTTATTTTGTAGCCTCACTTTCATTGTGTCTTGTTTCCAGCTTCTTGGTGTCTCACTTCCTGTCTGTGATTGTCGTCTCCAATCCTCATGTGTTTCACCTGTGCGTGATTGCCCCTGCCTTCCTCCTGTGTATTTAAGCCTCTGTTTTCCCTTTGTCTGGTGTCGGGTCGTACTCGTTGTCAGGTGTTTCTCTTCTCGGTTCCACAAGTGGTGTTTAAGGTTTGTCTGTACCTGCTGTCTGAACCAGCTTCTCCTGTGTCCTTGTTCTCCGTGCACTTTGTCGGCAGAACTAACCTGTTAGTGATTATGCTTTGTTTTTGGCTTATTTAAAGCCCTTTTTATATTAAATACCTTTTTTTGACAACCTCTGCATCCTGGGTCCATCTCCTCCTTCACCAGACCGTAACACCTGTATCTCTATTCAGAAAGACAGAGGTAGATGTTACTGTACTAATTATATTTATTCAAAAAGGTTAACATATGTACAACACATCATAAACTTATTTCAAATATGTCCAAAGGGGGACAGGGGAGGGGTTTGTTTTGAGGAGTAGGAAAAGGGTGAGGGCGGCGGGGGCAAGTGCTTCTCCACCTCTTCTCAACTTTCTGCAACTCAGTCCCATAGTTCTCCTTCTCCTTGTTGACCTCCACCTCACTGCTCCTTCTTGTCTCAGGCTCCTGGTGCAGGCTCCTGGTGCAGACTTGCTTCCATAAGCTTAGCCTTGGCCTGACAGTCAGTGAGCTCAGCCATGCAGTCAATGTAGGCCCTGAGGCGAGCGCGCCCTTTCTTGACCTCCTTCCTTATGACATCATCTTTGTCTTTCAGCTGGTTTTCCAGCTGCTCCACCTTCTCGTTCAGAGCATGGATCTCCTTCTCCTTCTACTTCTCCAATTCACTGCTACAGCTTGTATCAGGCTGGGGTGGCTGCTGGTACAGACTTGCTTCCATAAGCTTAGCCTTGGCCTGACAGTCAGTGAGCTCAGCCATGCAGTCAAGATAGGCCCTGAGGCGAGCGCGCCGTTTCTTGACCTCCTTTGTTATGACATAATCTTTGTCTTTCAGCTGGTTTTCCAGCTGCTTCACCTTCTCGTTCAGAGCGTGGATCTCCGTCTCTTTCTCCTTCTCTTTCTCCGTCTCGTTCTCCTTCTCTTTCTCCTTCTCTTTCTCTTTCTCTTTCTCCTTCTCCTTCTCCACCTCCTTCTTTAAGAGATCATCTTTGTCTTTCAGCTGTTTTTCCAGCTGCTCCACTTGCTCCTTCAGGGCCTGGATCTCCTTCTCCTTCTCCTCCGCCATCTTTATGATATCATCTTTGTCTTTAAGCTGGTTTTCCAGTTGCCACACCATGTCGTCCAGAGACATGGCTCCATATTTAAGAGCCAAAATCTTCTTGTTGGCTCAGAGGAGTTCCGTGTGAAGGCTCTTCACATACTGTTTCTCCATGTTTTACAACAGAGAGCAGATCTATTTGTTTATGAAGCTGTTGGAAGAGTTGATGCACTTTTTTCAGAAGAAGTTTCTGTTCTTGTCTGGATCTTGAAACCAAATGGCTTTTGTCTGCAGGTGACAGGATGAAATAGTGTGTAAGACTTAGGTGAATTTGATCTATCAAACATTCAATGAAAAACAATTAACACAGAGAGACACAGACAGACACACACAGAAAGCAGGAGAGAGAGGGAGAGAGACAGACTGGCTGGTTTAAGCACAGAGAGACCCAGAGAGCGAGACATACAGAGAGAGAGAGAGAGACCCCTCCTGATAAGTGTGTGTATCTGGTTGCCATGGAAACTCAACTGAATGCACCTGTTCTCTCCCCACTGGGAAGAGTCAACTCTTAACTCTGAGTGAAGCACTCAAACAACTATAATTCAGAAACTATAAGTCCTATCTGTGAAATAAAAACACTGTGAGAATTCCATGACTCTGCCGGACACACATATATATTTGAAATATGCTCCTAGCATTAGCTTAAGCTACTGTCAACTTGTCCTTAAACACATTCAAACTCCACATTAACAAAAAAAAATCACTAAATGACTGGGAAAACTTCCCTCACCATGGCATCCAGCCATTTTGATTTGAATTGAATCTGAATTGGGTGGCAGTGATGGCAGTTGTTTTTTTACTTTGTCTTAAATACTAAAGTCGAACACCAAAGTTAATCTCATATTAACTGCTTCATATTATACAGTGGTTTAATTCCTAACTTAAATAATGAGCCTGAATTGCATTGGTTAGCATGCTGGGTAAATGCAGAGAGAGTGTGAGACATGACTTACCTCAGTCAAGGTCAGAGTGCAATAGCAACTGTTTTCAACTTTAACAGTATTTAAGGCAAT